>APFE031748537.1:141963-161213 GCA_000404065.3 Pinus taeda
TGTTCTCCAACATTTGGTATGCTGGTTGCTAATGAGATAGTTTCGGGTGTCAATGTGAAGGTGACCCCGGCCAAGATAGAGTGACCTCCATATAAGTGAAGCACAAAAATATGGGCCAACTCATGATGAACTCGAACATTAGCCACCCTTTGACAAAATTCAAAACATGATAGATGCTAGAAGCAGACATAGCAAGAGGGCAGGCCTGCTATTCTGTGAGGGTGGTTGGCTCATCCCTAACATGTTTGCCACTTTTGTGATGTCTCCGGGGAGCCTGTTCTTCCAAGGATGAATCACTTTGGGTTTCCATCTCATACTCTGATGAATGCTCAGAGGCCATGACTGTTGTATGTGTACTATTCTTGGACTGCCCTTTGATGATGGTATGAAACTAGGTGTTGTTGTGATATCTGCCACCAAGGGGAACATTGCAAAAAGGGAGTGTTAGGAGAGGAATAATATGATGGGAATCGGGGTTATGGGGGAAATGTTGTTTAGGGATATGTAGGAGGGTTTGGGGATGTTATAAGGTAGGGTTTTGGGGTTTACATTGACCAATGAGTAGGGGGATAGGGAATAGGGGTTTGGTAATATTTTAGGGTAGGGAGCATAGGAAAAATTGGGAAAGGAGGGATAGGGAAAAATGGAAAGAAGGGGAAAAATAATAGGTGAAAAAGGAGCCTTGGCACCAACACAACAAGTTTGCAACCCTAGCAACAGTGGCTTTGATATTTTCTAGTGGTTGGTTTTATGAATTTTTGTTTCAACTATAAATAGCCATGAACCACCATAACCTTCACAAAAATACATGAGCCATCAAGATTTAAAGCCTACCTGTCAATTTGAGGGGTTTCAAAGGCGACTTGATGCAATTTGGCACAAATTCGGACCTTGGTGGGTGTGCTTCGCACGGCAAACCCAGTGCACCGCGCTCTGTATATGCATCGCGCCCTTGTATTTTTACTACTACGGGGTCACGCTCTGTGTGCTGCGCCCTCTATGTGCATCGCGCCCCTGTGTGTGTGTGCCGCGCTCTGGAAAAGGCCTCCAATCTCACTCCAAACATGCACTAGCTTCTCACAATGACTTTTCAATGCTTCTCTATAACCTTGAGTTGCACAATGACTTTGTTTGCTTGTCAAAATCCTTTATAAAGACATTGGGAGTCATGGGTTAAATTTTTGCTTCTTCAAAAACCCACTTTGCTAATGTTTCATTTTGGCTCTTTTCACTGAGTTAATGCAACACTGAATTTCACTTTTTCCTTTGAATTTTTTGCTAGAATGATGAAATGTTTTGGCACTTTTGCAGGGGTCGCATGACATAGTGTTTGGCCAAGGAAACGATGACTGCACTTGAAGAAATCAACTGGCGACTTTTTTGAAAATTATCACAAATGACACACTGTTTGACTTTTCTTCAAAACTCTGTTTTGAAGAAAAGTCAAACAGTGTGTCAACATGGCAATGAAACTCTTTGAATCATAACTTTGTAAGGGTCCCTCTCTGGCTTGCATGGCTTTATTGGTCACATTGAAGACAAAATTGACTAATCCCTAGACCTAATGACTGAAAATGACTCTTGTCCATTAAAGGATCGAACATTGACTGTCATGGACTTTAGTGAACATTGATGAAAAGACCTAAGCCAGCAGGTGCCAGACATGAGGGGAACTGACTAACAATACCTTTTCTGTCAGATTATGGCATTCCCCTAGCGGAATGCAGCTAAGTGAATGGAGCAAGACACCTAAAAATGAGATGCAGAAAGAGTTTTGATCTCTGACAGAGGACTAACAAGACCGATTCTAACAGGAGGGGGGTTTTTGGATGAGTGTCCCAAATTTATTTATTTGATAATTGGGATCAAATGCCACTTTACATAAATAACTATCCATACAATAGAATAAACTACCAGGGATCCTAATCTACCATTGCCACAAAGATGAGCATGGGGACCAGATGGTAATTGATAGTTGGTATATTTGGTTGCATGTATAGTTTATAAAATATATGCATGTCACATTGATTTTAAAACATGTGACATGGTGATATAGCACCAGTGAAGCTGATAGGATATGAATAGAAAGTTACAGCACCTGGGGCTACAAATCAGAGGGGGGCGACATCACAACAAAGATCAGATAGTTGTGCATTAATAGAGGATCTTTGATGTAGGTTCGACTCGCTACTGACTAGGGTGAAAAATCATGGGTGTCAAGAACTAAAGGATCAGTATATAGATGTGTGTACTAGTCTTCCCTTGGATTTTCCATCTATCATGAGGTACATAGCGACAACCGTTCAGGATTTTTGAGACTTATGAGAATGGGGTATTGACCTACTAGCATGGATCCACCAAAGGATAGTGATTAGGTGTAGGGGCATAGGTTCCCCTATTTTTATATCTATGATGATAGCATGCTATGGGCATGCCATATTTATTTAGAGTAGTGGACTCCAAACACTATGTTATGGATATTTGGATACATAATATGGTTATGCATCTTTTGTGATGATGTGGTTCATCATTGTTTATATATGTCTTCTTATATAGGCGTGTTATAAATTCCAATCTAGAATCTTGTTTGTAATGGTATCTACATAGTTATTTCATGCTCTAAGTACATGATTGAATGAAATGGATTCAAATTCATGGGCCAAAATCTTAACTCGTAGATATTTTCTAAATAGGATATGATTACAAACATGATAAATTCCATTCAATGGCATGACGAGTAGCAAGGAATCGAGACAAACATGGAGGTGAAGGATGTGATGATCAAGGGATTCAACTAACAAAGCTATCACAACATCATATTTTGCCTAATTATTGGTGGAAGATCTATTGCAAGTGCCATTGGAGTGGACTAATGAATGAAAAGGTGTGAAACTTGTCGAAGCTGTCAAGCCTAAATTCCGAGAGAAGCGACTCACACAATCGACATAACTGATGAATGGTGTGGATGATGGGTCCATCTGAAAGGAATAAGAAGATAATGAATGAGATGATGGGAGATGCAAGCTACCTAAATGTAGAAAAGAAAAAATAACAGTATCATTTCGATGGGAAATGATATGGGTAAAATTTCTTCAGGTAGAGTGAATTGTGAAGGTTGAGAATAATTTCTCCTTTTGAACCCTCTAAAAGGTATCCCCCCTCTCCCAAACACCTACAAATGATATAAGGAGCATTCCGTAATGGTTCAAAGTTCCCATTCCCTAGTTCATCATGAGCTTGGTCATACATAAGAACAAAGTTTCCCTCATGAAAGGAAGAAGGGTGGAATTTATGGTCATATTGAGCTTTGGTGCACTTTTTGGCTACTTCAATGGTTTGAAAGGAAACATGATTGTCTTTGTTGGTGCAATCAAACATGATGAGTCTTTATTCTAAATTTTATGTGTATGGATTGAGTTTGACAACAAGGTGGAGGGAGGGGATTTCACACTCTATTAGTAAGATTTACTGCTATCCATATACAAGGTGGAAAATAATGAACCTAGTAGCTATTTTGACAAAAGTTCTATAGGCCCACAATGCAAGGAAGAGTGTAAGATGCGAATTGGTCTTGTGCTTATTCACTGTCTGCTGAAGCATGGTTTTAAGGATTTTATTGATAGATTAAACTTTTCCATTTTCTTTAGGGTAATAAAACAATGGATATTGGTGTTAAAAACCCAATAGTGAGGATATCTCATGCCAGATATCATCTTCAAACTATTGGCCATGGTCAAAAACCAATTGTTTTGAGACTCCAAATTGAGCGATTACATGGTTAAATAAGAACAAGGTTGCAATGGTTACGATGTTGTTGAAAATTAGCATGGCTTCAAACCATTTGGTGAAATAGTAGATGACTATGATAATATACTTATGGTTATAAGAAAATGGAGGTCGACACTCCATAAATTCAATGGTCCATTTATAGAAAGGAATGACTACAGTGGGATGGATGGGACCAGGTGGAGCTTGAGCCTTAGGGGCATATAACTGACGATTGGAAAAATGTTTGACTACCTTAATGAAATTTCTAAATAGAGAAGGCAAAAATTATTCGGCACACATTATTTTTTGGGCATTGGCCATTCCAAAGAGATGACCACCACAAGCACCATCATGATAGGAATTGAGCATTTTATCAGCTTCAGCATGGGTGAGACAGCGACGAAGGACAGTGTGAATGTCATGACGATAAATATCATCACCAATGAGGTGATAGTGAGGGGATTGATGTCAATTATGTCATAAATCATCACGATTGAGATGGGGGTCTAATTTTTGGGTTTGTAAATAGGTGAGGATGTGGCCATACCGAGGTTCATCAAAGGTTATAGTGAATAAGTGTTCATCTAGAATGTAATCATTTACTAGTGGATTCGGCACGCCAGTCAGAAATTCAGAAGTAAACTCAGTAAGGGCTAAACCTTTCTTACTTTTGGCCATGACAAAGTACAAATCAAATTCTTGGAGGATAAATATTTGGTGGGAATACTTCTATTGGGAAGTAGATCACTACTGAGAGAGGGGGGGTGAATCAGTAGTGAAGGCATTTATACCATTTTCTCCAAATTATTAATCTTTAACCATGCATAAACTAAAACACATAAATATAAATTAGAGCATAAAAAATCAACATGAAATATGAAAACCATTCAACGCATAGAACACAAGAATTCCTAGTAGAAAACCCTCTCCAAGGCAAAAAACCACCTGTTGTTGTTGTGGTCTCAAATATTATATTAGTCAAGAAATTTTTTTACATAGAGATATAAATGGCTACTATCAAATGGAGACTCTTTCTCATGGGGATCTATGGACTACAATCCACTGAAGGCCACCACGATCAACGATCCTCACCTAGTTACTCCTGAACTATTAATCGACTCTATAGACTTTGATCTACTTGAAACCACCATGACCAATGAGCCTCACCCACTTTCTTCTAAACTATCCAACTACGATTGGATTGAGAAAACTACTCACTTCTATTAATTTCATTGGAGTCCTCTGACTCCACTCCTCTATGTGGTTCTCGTTTCATACATTTTCATACTAGAACCGAGAATGGCTCAACATGATAAACACAAAATCATATCTTCAAAGCTCACAATCAAAAAACAAGTCTGCACCACAATCTACAATCAAACTCTCCACATAGTTCTGCGAGTGCACACTCCCCTTCTCACTCACTACACAAAAATGATGGTTGAAACATACTTCATCTAACTGCTATTACACATGCAAACTTCTTCAAAAAATATGCATCACACAACTCACATAGATTTCACACAATCCTCCACTCTCACACCCACTCAACACATCAAGAGAATCAACCATACTAGCATTGAGCTTCCTCCAATTCAGGTTTCTCTGTTCAATAATTAACAAAAACTACTATGATCTATAACTCTGTTCATATTCTTGATTTGATCCAGATTCAGCTCATTAACTTGATCAAGCCACTAATTCTACTTTCCTTTTGATATTTTCAACTTTGATGAACTTATAGAGGCCCCACTACCTTTTCCTCCCATATGCCAAAATGTTCTGATCAAGAACGCTGCCATAACACCATGATTAGCTAATTTGCGTGAGGAATGTGGAGGAAAACTCAAGAAAGAGCTTGGTCACATGCACAAACTTGACATGATCTCCTCAGTCATTCCCACAGGCATGTCTACTAGTGTCTATAAAGTTTGAGTCACTCCCAAGACTCACGTTCCATGCGATTGTGCAAAGGATGAAGGAAAAACACAACCAAGTCATCTCAAAGCTCTGGAAAACTCTAGGAACATCTTCATCAACTCCAAATCACACCTCCAAACCTCTATTACAAGTCTTAAACTTATGGCATATGCCAAGGACTCCTATAACAAGTCACTGACAAGTAGTTCCCATTCTTCCTAACCTCATGACCAAGACCAACACCTCCACCTCCTTAAGAAGCAATGGAAACCTGTCTAAACACCTCCAACACCTATAGAAATATCTATAACTCCTATAACATCATCTACAACTCCTGTAGTAGACACATCAAGTCATCCAACTGCCTCCAACACTGGTAGAGGAAGCTCCAACACAAGTAGCAACATCTCCAATGCTTTCAACACATGTAGAAGCATATGCAACACTGGTAGAATTAACCCAATCACCTGCATCAACACAAGATGTCTAGAATCCATCTCTACTTAGCCTCCAAATCCATGTTCACATCAATATGAACCAATAGGACTAACAAACCAAACACACATCACATTCATCATACATCATGAGGAGAACTAATATCATGAGGTTGAAATGATGTATATAACAAGTAATAACATGACCTTGTTGACATAAATGCCAAAAAGACTCCCCCTTTGGTATTGATGTTAACCTCAATCCAACATCTAAGGCTGATCTCCATACACTCTCCAAAACTAAAGTTGCAATTTCGAAGTTGATCTCCACAATCCAAAATCTCTTCCCCTTTGACATCAATGGAAAAGGGCCATACCAAAAATGAAGACTATCCCAACAATGTGTCGGATGAGAGTAGGACTCCCCCTTTCATACTCAACACAATACTAATGCATCCTAAAGAAATATCTCCTATAATATAAGCATATGAAACAAGAAACTCTGTTGCAAACACCTCTAGCCAATATTATGCAACCACTCAAACTAAATATGCTCCCCCTAAGCTTGTAATGAAGATGAAATCACACTCTATATGCTGCTAAAATACATATTCCTACTACAATAAGCTTCCTTGCCAAGTGTAAGAGACTACTACTCATGAACCATGACTCTAACTGACTTTGAGAAATAACAGGCAACGAATTACAATACATATACGATACTTCATGGAGAAAATACATGGTCACAACAAGTACATAGGACTAACATATGACTTCTCTATAAGCACACCTTTCACCAATCATGACTCTATTGACCGAAGTTTACATTATGCAACCAACGTAATGGGGCTACATCAATGATATACAAAATGAAACATGACTTGGACAACCATTGACCAATACATAGCTAAAGACAAATCATACTAGACACCATGGGTCTCTCCATGAGAAATACACCCAAAAGATGACACAATGATAGTACATGGCCTTTACAACTACAAAAAATGGTTCTCTCTTCTATACATGCCCAAAACATGGAATAGTGTGAGTTTGTGGTGTCAATGAGCAATGATATATGCTCCATATGGCAGAAGCAACAATAATATAATCCATGAAATACGCATCAAGTAAAAGGGTTCCATGAGAAAGGACATATGATTTCTATATATAGAAACAATAATAATAGTACTATCCAAAACATATGTCAGTGCATGGCTATTCAATATTTTGGCCATCACCATCCCAACAATGAATATCCTGTAGAAAAATCATGATTTCCACTATCAACCACCATCATGATCCACATGTGCATCAACAACAGAATCAACAGATAACAACAACATAGAAATATGTCGTAGGGAAACAACAAGTACATATCCTCATCATCATGAGGCTCATTAACCATCAACATAATATATTATCAACTCAAAACATGAGGAACACATCAATAGGCAGTAATGGTATCATAAACATAAATCTTGAGAAGAAAATCAACAAGAGGCAACAACACTTGTAACATATGGACCAATACGTCCAATGAAATTGAAAAATAATAACAAAGCACTAACCTATGCACCAACAACACCAATAAAGGATTTTACAATATAATATTATCATCAACAAATAATTTCATCCTCTCCATAAATGCACAATATCTGATAATGAGCATGCATCAAAATATCATGAGCAACAACAATCATCCTCCTCATGTCTCATACATCCAAAAAAAATGAGCAACAACATGATACATCTATAATACAAAACATGATCAATAAAGTACATACTTTAGATGAACTATCTCCAATACATCATTAGATCACCATAGAAGTTATATATAGAAAAATATTACATAAATCAGATTTAGCAATATAAGCATTATGAATGTGAAAACTATGTCATCCAAACAACCATCCTACAACAACAAAAAGTGCCAAAAATATGCATAACAAGCTCCTCAATAGTTAGCATGATGTCAACAGTCTTCAGGTCCATTTGGAATAAAAAATTCCCCCCTTGAATGTATGATCCCCTCATCACATCGCAACATGTAGATGATCTGAAAACCATTAGTAACAAATGTATACGGTTGATCCAACTAAAATCAAACTAGAATAGAAATAGATCAGAAATTAAAATGATACCTAAAACCTCATGAACTCCTCGTGCACACATGCATCTCTAAAAATGTAGATTTGTCTTCATTCACAATTTTTGATATGGCTATACATCCAAGAATCTAGATGCAACTCATAATGCAACCATTTGCTCCCCCTAAGACCATGCAAGCTTTAGTTTTTGCTGGGAGTTCCTTGCTACTCTTTTCTCCTCCAAAATTTCACCTATTGATCCTTCTTCTTCTTATGTGATTGATCTTGAATGAGAAACAATAACCATAAAATGGACTATTATCCCTGAATGATGGATATCTTATTTGAATGCATGCTTGATGTTTCTTCTCCTTTGGCTGTTTCTTTCAATGAGAGGGTTGTATCTCTCCATTATTGCAAATTGGAGCTATATGTCCACAAATTCCACAGTTATAACATCTACCAATCTTATTCTTATTACGTTTCCTTCTTTGCTTATTGTTTTGCTTCTTGCATAGATGGTAATTTTTCTGATGATTCTCCTTTTTCTTTTTACCAATATCCACTCCACCATTTTTAGATTTTCTTTTTGATTCTTGAGCACTAGATCTAAACTGCTCTAATTATTTTCTTGCATAAATTACTTTAGCCTTCAATTTTTAGCATTCATCCTCCAACTTATTATATTGCTTCCTCATTCAAATTTCAATCTACATTCCTTCTTCTAGCTGAGTTTTCAAATATGAAATTTCTTCTTTGAATGCACACTCCTTTTCATCAAACACTTGCAACAGCATTTGTTGATCTTTGCTTTTTGCCATCAGTCTTTCGATCTCTGCTTCTAGTTCCATTATCTTAGATTTATCATCATATTTTCTATCACTAGGGCTTTCATCTTCTTCTTGTGAGGAGGATTGATTTGTCACTTCAATAAGAGTATAATCCTTTGCATGGTTCTCCATCTTTGAAATATGCAATTTTCTTACAAGATACAAAATTTTCAACCTGTCCAAGATGTCTTTTGTAGTCGCAAAATACTTCACATACAAATTATTATATCTGGAAATTACATGCATAATAATCTCTTTAGCTTTATCACAAAATTCATCTCTAACTCCATATTATACTAACAACAAGATATATTCATCAAGAGATAGAAAATATGATTCTAATTTCACTCTCCAAGTTGAAAATTTACCTTCGTAAAGTATTGGAATTCCTTGTTGATCCATTTCAGAAAATTTGCAAAAAATTTGCCAAAAACTCCAAGATCCACTCTTCAATGATCAATCTACAAATGAGAGTCCTTTCTCTGATAAAAATTGTTGGAAACTAGATCACTACTTGGGAGGGGAGGGAGACGGGGGGGTGGGTTGAGTCGGTAGTGAAGGCACTTAAAACATTTTCTGCAATTATTAATCTTTAACCATGCATAAACTAAAAAAAATAAATAGAAATCAAAGCATAAAAAATGAACGTGAAATATGAAAACCATTCAACACATAGAAAACAAGTATATCTGGTGAAAAACCCTCTCCAGGTAAAAAAAACCACCCATTGTTGCTATGTTGCTCAAATATTCTATTAGTCAAGAAAATTCTTTAAATAGAGATATAAATGGATACTATCAATTCTCGTGTAGATCTATGGACTGCCATCCATTGAAGGCCACCATGATCAATGATTCTCACCTGGTTTCTCCTGAACTATCAATCGACTATACATACTCTAATCTATTGGAAGCCACCACGACCAATGAGCCTCACCCAATTTCTACTAAACTATCCAACCACCATTGGATTGAGAAAAATTTTCACTTATATTGATTTCAACAGAGTCATCCAACTCCACCCCGCTATGTAGCTCTTATTTCATACATTTTCATACTAGAACCGATAACAACTCAACATGAGAACCAAAAAAAAATATCTTCAAAGATCACAATCAAAAACAAAATTTGCACCAAAAACTACAATCAAACTCTCCACACACTTCTACCAATCCACACTTCACTTCTCACTCACTACACAAAAATGATAGCGGAAACATAATTCATCTAACTACTGCTACACCTACAAACTTGCACACAACTCATACAACTTGCACACAATCCTCCACTCTCACACCCACTCAACACATCAAGAGGATCAACCATACTAGCATTGAGCTTCCTCCAATATATAGATGAATCAAGTTTCTTAATTCAATAATTAACAAGAAATACTAAGTTCTATAACTCTATTCATATGCTTGATTTGATCTAGATTCATTTCATTGACTTGATCAAGCTACTAATTCCACTTTCCTTTTTGATATTTTCAACTTTGATTAAATTCTAGATGCCCCACTACCTTTTCTTACCATACGCCAAAATGTTCTAGTCAAGAACATCACCATAACACCAAAATTAGCCGAGTTGCGTGAGGAATGCGGAGAAAAATTCGTGAAAATTCTCGGCCGCATGCACAAACTTGAATGGATCTCCTCAGTTTCTCCCATAGGCTTGCCTACTAGTGTCTGTAAAGTTTCATTCACCCCCACAGGCTGCCTACTAGTTACTGTAAATTTTCAGTCACTCCCATGACTCACCATCCATGCAAATGGGCAGAGGATGAAGGAAAAACACAATTAAGTCAGCTGAAATCTCTACCAAACTTTAGGAACATCTTCATAAGCTCTAAAGCACACCTCCAAAACTCTGTGACAAGTATGTAACTGATGACGTAGGCCAAGGACTCCTGGAACAAGTCAGTGATAAGCAGTCCCTAGTTTTCCTAACCTCATCACCAAGACCAACACCTCCAACTCCTCAAGAAGCAATGACAACATGTCTAAACACCTCTAGCACCTATTGAAACATTTCTAACTCTTGTAACAACATCTCCAACTCCTGTAGCAAGAGCATCAAGTAATCCAACTTCCTCCAACACTGGTAGAGGAAGCTCCAAGACAAGTAGCAACATCTCCAATGCTTCCAACACATGTAGAATCATATGTAATTCATGTAGAATCAATCCAACCACCTGCAATAGTAGCATATTCAATCAACACAATATATTTAGAATCCATCACTACTTACCCTCTAAATCCATGTTGACATCAATGCGAACTAATAGGACCACCAAACTAAACACACATCACACTCATCACACATCATGAGAAGAACTAAACTCATCAGGTTGACATGAGGCATATAACAAGAAGAAGCATGACCTTATTGATGTCAATTCCAAAACTACAATGCTAAAAAATTCTTGTTGATGATCCGCTGACTCAACAGGAAAGCCATGGGGTTGGAATTAGTCACAACTTTGGTGGTGTGTGCAAGGATATAATGACAAAGTTTCTAAATAGAGAACACAACAATAAGGGCTAACATGTCTTCATGGGAATAGGACACAAGAGTGCCACTAAGGTTTTTACTAACATAATGGATGACATGCTCATTTCTAGTTTCTTCTTCTTTTATTAAGACCTCGACAACCGATTATGTGGAAGCTAGAATATACAATATAGAATCCCTCTCAAAGTTAGGTGGGATAATCAAAGGGGAAGAAGTGAGGACACATTTGAGGGCATCAAAATACTATTGAGCTTGATCATCCCAAACAAATGGAATGTTAGATTGAAGGACCTTGAGAAACCCATGAGTTTTGGTGGCATAGTTTGGAACAAACCGGCGAAGAAAGTTGGCTTTGCCTTGAAGGCTTTGTAGTTGGCAAAGGGTGCAAGGAGGAGGAAGTTCAAGAATGGGTTAGAATTTGAGAGGGTCAAGGGTGATGCTATATTTGGACACAATGAAGCCCAAAATCCATCTATAAGGGAAACAAAAGAAAATCTTAAGGGGATTAAGGTGAATGTTATACTTGCAACATCAGAGGAAGATGGTATGCAAATTGTCAAGGTGTTGCAATTAATGTTTGGAGCGAGCACTGAGATCATCCCTAGTGGAGTCACCATTTGTTAGTGTGAAATATTTATTCAAGTGTGAAAAAATCCCTTCACTTAAGTTATAGGTGACTCATAACCCTAACAACAAAATATGGCTCCTTTTATGCTTCATATTTGCAATAAAACATGGAAAAAAATCGTGCAACATAGTAGATCTAGCAAACAAAAGTATATGACAACATAAAATAAAAGTGAAATAACCCAATGGAGGACTTAATTAGTTGATAATTTTATTAATACACCTAGTGAGGAGGAATTACAACATGGGTCTATAGTTCCCCTTATGTGGGATGGGTCCTTTTCATTTCCTTGTGCTTCTCTTTCAATATCCATTGGGTACAAAACAAAAATGGTGCTTCAAGTCAAGTGGGAGTTCAAATGTTATAAGGCGATAATGTTGCCAATGCAAATGGTCACAGTGAAGAATGGAGAGAAGACCCTCTATTTATAACAAAATATAGAGCTAAATTAGAAATTAGAAAATAATAAAATATTGTTGACTAAATCAAAATCTAGCGATTGAGAATACTTTATCATTTTTTTTTTGAGATGGAAAATATATTCAAAATGGTCAAATATCTTTATTTAAAAAGTGGTTAAGGTAATTAACAAGTAAAAATGATTTATTAATCACTTTGTGAGCATTAAGGAAAAGATGAATTTGAAATAATTATTAAATAATTATTTAAAAATTATCTCAAAAAGGAAAATATGGAATAAATAGGAATAATAAATAAATATGCTTTATTTAATTATTCTAAGGTGATTAAGTCAAAAGTGATAAGAAATAAGTATCAAATAATTATTTCTAGAGAAAATTAAAAAAATTATCATTTATTTAATTATTCTCATGGGTTTTGTTGGATTTTAATGAGAAATAATTTAGAAAAATGGTTTACTAAATTATTTCCTATGGTGAAAGTGGGTTTTACTATGGTAACATTGACCCTACATGGGTATTTTGATCAACCTAGTAAGAAATTACTAGGTGAACATTTTTGGCTGGTAACATTTTATTGACTCGACCTCAAGTCAATCCTTTTCTTTCATTCTTGATCATTTTTGTGATTGTGCAATTAATGTTGATATGATCTATCCCTGTACATATGTTTCTCCTTCAAATGAAGGACCCAATTTCATAATAGTCTCCAAAACCTGGCATCAAAATTTGTTGTACATGACTATTCAATATTTCCTTGTAGTAATCAAAGTGGAAGCCTTGTCAACAAACTACATAGTTATTTCTACATTAGGATTTTCTGGACATGTTGCAATCAAAGTCTTCGACTGAGTATTTGCATCAAAATTAAGTTTGCACAGCTGCATGTATTTTTCCCTGATAGTGGGTTTAACCTTTCGGGACTCCTTGTTGACTTGGTTGGGCTTGACCCAGGTTTGGCTTCGACTTCACACCAACAAAACACTCAGACATTGGCCCTTTCGACACTGACCTGCAAGTAGATCGTAGTCTCAACCGAGGTGGCTATGGGTGGTTGTAGAACCAAGATTTTGTAGTCTTAAGAGACTGTGCAAGGTGGCTTTTACTTTGTTTTTCGTTATTTTACTTATTCTTCTTGTATACATATCACTATTACGTTGTATAACTTAGCTACTTACTTCGTCACATTTAGTCTAACATAAACATATCATAGAAAACTACAAACTGCATTATCATAACATTTACTTGAAATCATTACTTCGCATAATAGATGAAAGAAAACATAACAATACATATGAATACAAAATATTTCCCAAAAATTATTTTTTCAATTAAGATTAATATCTTCAATAAATTCATCTTCTTGACCTGTGCACACAACTATAGGTGGTTTGTGCACTAAGTTGCAAACACTTCCAAGATCTACGCGCACTTAGTTGTGGAGCCTTTCCTTAAGGCCCAAAACAAAGATTAAAAACAAAATATACAATCACTTGTGTTCATCGACTCTATCATTATCTTTGACAAAGAATAAAATCTCTTTATATACACTACATCACTACAAAACCATGGTCCACATACAATGTGCTCAACAATACAATCACATAAAAATTTGATACTCGTTACAAAATGAGGGGCTTTGACCCACCCCGAAGCCCCTAGAAAATCGCACAATAAATATAGCTTTGTGTTACCACTCACTCTGCTCCTAAAAATGTGGAGTCTTTGACCAAAATTGGATCAAGTTGAGCCATGCCCAATAAGCCCCTAAGACTCAAATGTGACTCATCCCGAGTCACTTAGTTGTCGTGCCCCGAATCTTTGTTGTGATGCTCATGTAGGCATCATTATACAGCTGAAGTATTTCTACTAGATGCTTCTACTCTAAATGTACTTCTTCTAGTAGTGCCTCTGTTGTTGGTTTGAAAATCTTCTGTAGCAATTCTTTCCCCCTCTGTCATAGCTCCTTGAGCCTATCTTCTACTTCGTGTGAAAGCTTGAGGGCCTCATCCTGCCACGACTAATTCCTCTCTACCAAAATCTATTGCTTTCTCTCAAGGTATTCAATCTTCTTTTGAAGAGTTTTTCCTGCATAGATTCTGGTGAGCCTTTGTGAGACTAATAAGGTTTTTGCATTTGCTTGGATTTCTTCTAAATATGAAAATTTTTTCCTTCCAACAGTCATATTTTCAATGAACTTCGAAGAAACTTTCCTTGTTGTGAAGCAATCCTTCCTTCTTTGCGACTCTTTTATACTTCAACATACTCTTGAATATAGTGTAGTAATCTTCCTTTGACAAAGTTTCCTTTTGCATATTATTTTATAGTATAGTGCCCACTTTCAACTGTATGTGGCACTAAGACTCTTGTCCTTTCATCCTTTAGTGTGAAGCTCCAAGGATAGAGTCGTCCTTGTATACCTTCAATCTGCTACCATTCACTTGTCCTGGAATCAGCTGACCATTTAACTTCACAAGTTGAACTGCACCACCATCAGAGATGTGCTTGATGATATACAGTCCTAGCCAATGTGTTTTAAATTTTCCTAGGAACTTTGCGAATTCGCTATCATATAAATATACAAGATCTCGCTCCCGGAATGTCTTCTTCTTGATGTGTCTGTTAGTGCCGGGATTTCTCACTTGCTTTTTGCACTTGCTGATGAAAATTTTCTATAAACCTATCTTCTTCTAGAGAAAGTAATTCTGCCATCCTTTCTTCCATTATATTAGAGTCTGCCATGTCTGTGAAGGTTGCAATTCTCAAACTTGGCACAATGTACTCCATAGGCATGATTTCTTCTTGCCCATATACAAACCTAAAAGGTGTATATCCCGGCAATTTCTTGCATGTTGTCCTATATGCCCATAACACTACTAGAATCCTTATATCCCAGTCATTTCTATTCACATTGCACACTTTTGTGAGTGCATTCTATAGAATCATATTGAAGGCTTTGACTATTTCATTCGCTTGAGGATGATATGGAGTACTTTTCTGATGGTATACTTGAAACTCTTTAGTCAGCACCTCAATATTCTTAAGTAAGAAATGTGAACCCTAGTCACTCATCAATATCTTGGGACAACTAAATCTGGACAAAATATATTCAAATAAGAACTTTGTAGTGGTATCTATGCTACAATCCTTCACTGGTTGTGCCTTGGCCCATCTTGTCAAATAATTAGTTTCAGTGATTATGTATTTTGTGTCGATCTTCTTTCCTGGTGGGTTAATAGGTCCCATAAAGTCAATAACCCATTTGTGAAATGCTTGCAACATCACCTCTGCTACTAATGGCATCTCTTCTCTTTTAGATGCCTTTCTTGTTCTTTGGAATACATCGCATGCTCAACAAATCTTTTGTATCCTTATGTATTGTGGGCCACCATAACCCATATCTCAAGATTTTCTGCATAATGGCCTTTCCTGCATAATGTCCACCTACAACTCCTCCATGAGCTTTTACCAAAATACTCTGTCTTTCATGTTCAAGGATGTATCTGCATAGGATTTCATATGGTCCTATTTTTTAAAAGTTCCCTGTAGTCAATGAGAAATCAGTTGGTTTAAAAACAAGCTCCTTTTTTTGCTGTGTAGTGTACTCCATATGCACTATTCTTATGGCCAGAAACTGAATAATATTAGCGAAGTGATCATCTGCGACCTTGATTGTGAATAACTACATGCTGGGTAGGTTATCCTCAATACTTGTGGGTTCTTCTCCTTTCTCCAACCTTGATAGATGATTAAGCCCGGCATTCAATCTTCCTGGTTTCACTACAACCTTGAATTTGTACTCCTAAAACAATAACAACCATCGACATATTTTTCCTCCTAAAATAGGCTCATTCACCAAATATTTCAGTGTGGAATGATCGGTGAACATCTTGAAATGCACTCCCAATAAGTAGTTCCTGAACTTTGTAATGCATAGACCATAGCTAACCCTTCTCTTTCTATTGTAGTATAGTTATTTTCCACCTTCAACAGTTTTCTGCTTGCAATAGTTATGGGGTAATTGATTTCTCCTACACCTGTTTGTGCCAGTACAATACCAAATGCTATGCAAGATGCATCAACATGTACATGAAGCTTCTTATTCCAATCCAAGAAAACTAGAATAGGTGCAGTCATCATTTTCTCTTTCAGTATGTCCAATATTATGAGAAGTATTTCTGTGTAAATCACATGATAGAGCATTTGATAAAGGTCATGCCCCTAATCCAGTGAATAAAAGTCATGCCCCTAATCCAGTCCAACTAACTGTCTCCCCATCAAATTTAGCCATTGGTCAATATAGCCATTACCTGGTCAAGAAATATAGCCATTGGATGTTCTGCTCTGACTATTTAATATGCCAGCTAGATCTGATTCTTCAACTTTTCCTAAGGATGAACCACACTAGTTGGTTCAAAACACATCAACAAATGCTCTATCATGTGATTTATGCCGAAATACTTGTCTCATAATAATTGATATGGATCACAGAAGCCTAAATTCAACAATGTCCAATATTGTCTATCACTCTTCATTCCACTGAAAAGGCACATGTTTCTTCAGCAATTTTTCCCTTTGCGCAGTTATCTGCGCATACCCCTTTATAAAATTTCTATAATATCTAGTGTGTCCAAGTTTCATGCACAATTGTCTCACTATTTTTGGTGCTGGTAAGTTCACAATAGCTGTGATCTTCGCAGGATCCACCATTAGTCCTGCTTACAAACTACATGACCCAACAATATACCAAATGTTACACAAAAGATACAGTTCTTCAAATTTAATGATATTTTGTATTTCCTACATGTATCCAATATCAACCTCAAGCTCACAACATGATTTTTCAGCAACCCAAAGACTGTCCAATCATCAAAGTAAAATTCCTAAAGATAGTGTATATATTCTTTGAAGGCGGCAACTACAACTCTAGAAAATATGGTAGGAGCATTCTTCTATCACGAAATTATATATTACGGAGCAATGGAACACATAAAATATTGCAGAAATATAAACACATAAAACAAGAGAGACACAGATATACGTGGTTCACCCAGTTTGGGCTATGTCCACCCCGAATAGCCAGCCTTCCTTTCTATTATCCAGCAAAATGAAGAAACACAACCTACAATAGATCCGCTATAATATCCTCTATTTTCTCTCACAGTATCACCTCTCTGCTTCTCGCTCAAAAATACACATCTATATCAAAAGCGTCAATACAATGCCCTCATACAAAGAGAGGGGTTGCCTTCTAGGGAAAAAAACCTAAACATAAGTTCTACCGTCAAATCATTCGCCTAATGAATGGCCCAGATTGACTAGAAATTACTATATTTTACAAGGCAATTTTACATTTGTTTTTAGCTTCGAGGGCGCTGCCACTGAACCCCTGCCGGGGGACTGTTGGCTCCTGGACCCCCCAGCCGAGGGGGATCGGCTCCCCCGAACCCCTGTGAGGGGGACAAGTCCCCCCCGCACCCCCCCGCGTGGATGGGTTTACAAACTTCCTGGGGTATACATCTGGTTGAAACAAAGACCTCTAAACAATCATGCTCCATACTCAACAATCTCCCACGTGGAGAATGATTGTAGCAACTCCACCGCTGCTTCATTTGCTGGACAATGACTACTCTTTGGATTGGTTGTTTCTCATCTTCATTGTCATCCTTGAAGACCAATTGAAACTGAGCATATTCTCAGTTTCTCCCTGGTTACAACTTTTGTTAGCATATCTGTAGGATTCTGGCTAGTGTGTATCTTTTCCAGCTTCAACTCTCCATCTTCGAACACTGATCGTATGAAATGGTACTTGAGCTATATGTGTTTATTCCTGGAATGAAATGCTGAGTTCTTTGCAAGATGAATGGCACTTTGGCTATCACTGTATAACGTGCCCATATCATGCTCCTTACCCAATTCACCCATAAACCTTTGTAACCAAATCATTTCTTTACTAGCCTTTGTAGTAGCAACATACTCTGCTTCTGTTGTTGAAAGTGCAACAACACTTTGGATTTTTGAAACCCAACTGATAGCTGTTCCTCCAATAGTAAATACATATCCTGTAGTGCTCCCCTTGTTATCTCTGTCACCTGCCATATCTGCATCAACATATCCCTGTAGGGAAATGTTTGAACCACCAAAACATAATGCTTTGATCTGTGGTACCTTTCAAATATCTGAGAATCCATTTCACTGCCATCCAATGTTCCTTTCCTGGATTGTTCATGTACCTGCTTACAACTCCCACTGCATGTGCAAAATCAGGCCTTGTGCAGACCATTGCATACATTAAGCTTCCAACTGCTGATGCATATGGAACTTTAGACATATAATCCATGTCTTCTTGGGTCTTTGGGCACATTTCCTTACTAAGTTTGAATGGCTAGCAAAAGGTGTACTAACTGGTTTTGCATTGTGCATGTTAAATCTTTTCAACACCTTTTGTATGTACTCATTCTGAGACAATGTAATTTGCAATTTTTCCTGTCTCTAGTTATTCTCATACCAAGGATTTGTTTTGCAGCTCCCAAATCTTTCATTGCAAATGAATTTGCTAATTTTCTTTTGAGCACATTTATTTCCTACATTTTAGACCCTACAACAAGCATGTCATCTACATACAATAACAATATAATATAGCTGCCATCA
>APFE031748537.1:166215-185207 GCA_000404065.3 Pinus taeda
ATGGAGGGGTGTACAAACCTCCTGGGGTATACATTCGGCTGAAACAAAGGCCTCTAAACAATCATGCTCCATACTCAACATCTTCAAGCCAAAAGGCATCAATGTGTACTGGTAAGAGCCCCACTCTGTAGCAAAACTTGTCTTATGTCTATCTTCTAGCACAATTTTGATCTGATGTTAACCTGAAAAAATATCTATGAAAGAATAGGCCTCTTGTACTCCTACATTTTCCAATACTTCATCTCTAAATGGTGTAGGGAAGGGGTCATGCAGACACTCATCATTTAATTTTCTCAAGTCAATACAAATTCTCATCTCTCATTTGGTCTTCTTTTCTTGAACTACCATGGGACTTACACATTCAGACTCTTCGACAGGTACGATGATCCCAGTTTTGATCATTTTATCTAACTCCTGCTTTACATATTCTCTATAATTCAGATTCAACCTATAGGGCCTTTTCTTTACTGGCTTTGCTTCAGTTTTCAAGGGAATCCTCATAACTGCTAGAGTCCCCTAATATGCCCTTCAAATCAGAAAATTTTCCGAGAAAGAGCTCTTGGTACTCGTATAACAGCTCTGTAATTTTTCTAAATGTGTCTTCGTTCCAATAATCTTCAATCATTGCAAATTATGGTTCTTCTTCTGAGCCAATATTCACCTTCTCCATTTTTGTGGGCTTTGCTATATCGGGTATCTTAGGTTCTAGTCCAACAACTTCATGGTGTCCTTCCAATTCTATAATATCGATATTGCACGGATCCTCATCATCTTCTTCTACAGTCACATCATAACACTCTTGTGCTTTCTCCAACAACGTGGTCCAATATGGCTACTTCCATGTTAGTGAAGTTGTGTTCTCAAAAACCTTTTCTCTGACTTTCAGAAAGGTTGAATCTATGCACGAAAATTCATCTTCAAAAATAAATGTTAGTATGAACCCTTCAACCAAAATTTTCCAATTCGCAATTCCATGTCGCAATTCTATATCAAGATACCAATTCATAGGAATCGTTTCTAGTGTGTGGATAAACCCATGTACACACTCTTGTTCTAGAACCTCCTTCCAAACTGAAGTGAAGTGATAAATATGCTCCTGGGGGTTAACATACCATCATAATTTACTTCAAATCCTATATCTTCTATCTCAAATCTGATCCATATCAGCCTTTGATACTCCTCTCAACTTCGTATATTCCTTTTATGAGTACCCCACCATCTAGCAAGTGTACATCTCAGGGCTACATCCAAAGCTTGCAACCTTTGTTCTTATGGTATTTCTCTTTTGTATTTATCAAGAAAAAGGATTACATCTCCCATTCCATCATAATAAGGTAGATTACATACTTTTGAAGTTATGCAGTGAAATGATTTTGTGATTTTGGAACATTGTTTGGTAGATACTTCATGTAACCTTTTCTACCAATTTTCCAATTCTTCCTCGGAATCTGAAGTACAAGAAATATCCTATTCCCGGCTTAGTTTATCTTCTGTAGTGGGATTAATCCAATATTCCTCCCTAGTAATCATTTGATAAATGTTATTGACATATGCGTCACAGTACTCATCCCGTAAAGACTTTTCATAACGCACTCCTTTTGATGGGTCTAAAGGAGCAATGGCCATCAGATTGTATTTTTTGAACACCATTTGTCTCTTATTCAAATTGATTATTGCCAAATTATCAAAATCCCAATCTAATCCAAGAAGCACCAGATATGAGTTGTTATCATCTACAATTTCAATCACCTCAAAGTCGGCAACGACACACACTCCTTCAATATCTATTACAATGCTAGGTAACCTTCCCATAGGGAGGATCTTCTATTGGTTTGCCATGCTCAACTAGATTGACAACCATTGCAAATTTTGTCTTCCCATTAACTCCCAATTTTTTTTTAGGCAACAATTTGCAATCAATTCCTACATCTAGGATTACCCGATCCATATCGTATTCCCCAATATATGTAGTTAGTATCATTTTCTTCCCCATTCTCTTCTTATGCCAATGTAAATTGTTTACTGCATGCAGATCGCTTCATGGAACTTCTTTATTAGCATAGGAGTCTATCAACTCCTAAATTCCTTCGACAACCTTTTGATTCCTCAACAACTTCATACATGTCTATAATAATGACTTAAAAATACTTGGATCTAATTCTTGTGTCAGAGTAGATACTTTGTCGCAGTCCTTCTTTGGCAATAACTTTGGTTTCACACTAGATGTTGAAGTGCCAAATCCATGACGCTTCTCTTCACCTCCATGAACATTTATTTTTCCTTCTAAATACTAAACCTAGGGGTTTTTTCTATGGTCCTTCTTACCCATGTATCTTCCATTCTCTTCTTACCTTCTCCTTCATCATCTCCTATCATATATCCACTCCTTATTACAATGTTGATACACAGTTCATCCTCCCTTGGTTCAACAGTCATCATTTGAAAATTTTGTTTGGGTTGTTGGTTCCTTTTCTTGTGCATATTCTTCATAAGGACTAGACATTATTCTACCACACGATCAAAATATTTGCAGTACTTATAGGTTGTAGTAGGATTTTGACAATCTCTTACAAAATGACCTGCTTGGCCACAGATATAGTAAAGTATATGTCCACGTCCTCGACCAGCTCCTCATCCTCATCCTTGGAAACCTCCTCAACCAACTTTTTATCCTTAATCCTCGTGTGCACATCCTTCATCTTGCATTCTGTAAGCATCAACAATGTGCTCCATCATCAAGTCATAACTTCGACAGTTTTTCTCATCTTGTCTTACTGATTTACAAAAGTTTCAAAAAGTTGCAATGGGGTCTGAACATATTTTTGCAACAAATCGAACTCTTTAGAGCGATGTTGGCCACTAGTTCTACATGTCTCACACCACATTCTGGTTCATAGATGTAATGGATTAGGTGATCCACTAGCCAGGTAATCTCTGAACACAAGGCATTGTTCCTTAGAATGGCCTTCTTCTTTACACTTTATACACCACACTTATTGTCTAACTTATTTAGCTCTCTTGAGATCTTGCAATTCCAAGGTCAAATTTGCTAGCTGACACTAAATCTTCAATACTCTTGCATGAGTATCTCCTATCAACAAAGATTCTAACTTCATTGCAATTTCCAGAGCTTCAGCTTGGATTGGTATCTTTTGTTGAGTCAAGGGTGATCATATATGTGGTAGTAGTGCGACTATAAACCACTCCTTATGCTGATATGGGGGTATGTTATAGCTTACTTGTCCCATTAGCACCTTGAATCATTGATCCAACTCCCAAACATATTCATTAGGCATAGTTTATATCTCCTTCATCTATGTAATGCACTGCGACTCTGGCTTTAACTTCTTAAACTTTGATATCAACATTTCTTAATACCATCCAATGAGTCAGCCTGATTAGTTGAATACTTCATGTACCATGTAAGCGCTCTTTGTCACAATGTCGTAATAAGTTGTGCCTTCTTTACATATTCATCATTAATTTGTCTTACTTTCCACACTGCTTCAGCTACAAACTAGAACTACTCTGGATCCTCTGATCCAAGTCCTCTAAAAACAAGTAGCTTAATTTCATCAACCATTCTTCTCGGAGGGTTAAGGGGAGGGGGAGGGGGGTGAGGGATCAGGGGAATAGAGGGATGGGGGAACACAGAGATGCCCTGATTATTCTCAGCTCCTAACTTTGACACACCTTCAAGTTGGGAGGATGAATATCATGGGGTTGTGAGGTTACTTCCTTATTCTTCACTCTTGAATTCACCTAAAAAGTGACTATAATTAATCTCAATAAATTTCTTCGTTTAGCGATATACTCTCTATCACTATCCACTTTGCGTAGAACCAGTTCTTGGTCCAGAATTATTCCCTCTTTGTCCAAACATTAATATGACTGCATTTGTAGCACACCCTTTTCACACAAAAGCATCTTAATCCACAATGTTAATGAATTTAGATACTTACCTTAGGGTCCTTTGAAGAATCTTTGCTCAGCTTCGCTATAAGATATAGTTGTTTTTATGGAGAATTCAGTGATAAATCCTCCCAAGATATTGTCAATCCAAAAATCAAAAACTCTTGAGATGTTATTGTTGGTATTCTTGAGTCGTTGTATTAATTTAGGGCTCCACACGGTAGGCTCCTCATTTTAAAAAAAAGTCTTGTTCTCTACCAACCTTTATACCCATTCATATAGTTCATTAGCAAACAACATAGATAAAATCTTATGTTGTTCTATAAAAATATATCTCTACAACGACGCTTCAGCTGTGAACCGCAGATTTATGTTCTCCCGAGCTGGGAATTTTCATTCTTTTTTATTTACCCAATCTTATATTTCCTTCTTTGATGGATGCCACATCCACATGTCCCTCAAATAGATCCCGGTTTGGGAAACATAACCATTTGTTGGCTCAGTTGGGCTTGATCCAAGTTTGTCTTGGACTTCGCACCAACAAAACCCTCAGACACCGTCCCTTTCGACAGAAACCTGAAATAAAATTACAGTCTCACCCGAGGTGGCTATGGGTGGTTGCAGAAATAGGTTTCTGCATCCTTGAGGGACTATGCAAGGTGGCTTTTACTTCACTTTTCTATATTTTATGTAGACTTTCGGCATACATATCACTACTATGATGTATAACTTAACTACTTCGTCACATTTAGTCTAACATAAACATATCATAGAACAATACAAACTGCACTATCATAACATTTACTTACAATCATTACTTCGCACAATAGATAGAAAGCAAGCATAACAATACATATGAATACAGAATATTCCCAAAACTTCTTCTTTTTTTATTAAAATGAATCTCTTCAATACATTCAGCTTCTCAACTTGCGCACATAGTTGCAAGTGGTCTACGCACTAAGTTGTAGACCCTTCTAAGGTCTCCACACACTCAACTATGAAGCCTTTCATTAAGGACCAAAACACAGACTAAAAACAGAAAATACAATCACTTGTGTTCATCGACTCTATCATGATCTTTGATAAAGCATTAAATCTCTTTATATACACTACATTACTACAAAATCATGGTCCACATACCATGGGCTTGACAAGACAATAACATAAAACCCCGATACCCATTACAAAATGAGGAGCTTCAACCCACCCCAAAGCCCCTAGAACACCATGCAGTAAATATAACTTCACGGTACCACACAATCTTCTCCTAAAAATGCAAAGTCTTTGACCAAGATTGGACCAACTTGGGTTGCGCCCAACACTTCTGTTCTAGCTATGAATTTTTTTATTTATCTCTTCGACTTGATTGAAGAGATTTTGTTGTTGCACTAGGTCTGCAGCAACAAGAGATTCCTCCATTATATTTTTACTTTACACTCATAGTGTATAAAGTTGTTGGTTGCATTTAGCTAACAATCTTGACCAATCCTGCACTTGGCAGAATATTTCATGTGAGTCTCTCATCTATTGTTGAAGTGTGACTCTAAATGTGTGTGTTGGGTGTGGATCCTGATTATATTCTGTATTCAAAGTTATCACCACATTGAACCCCAGTTCGTAATGGGGCAACAATGCCACACATAAAATATTCACTACAGGGGGGTCCAAAGTGGGGTGGCTCTGACCTTTTGGAGCGCCCCCCCCCCCCCCCCCCCCTGGTGGGGGGATCGGGGGCAGTGCCCCAGAAGCTAAAAATAGATGTAAAATTACCTTGTAAAATGTTGTAATTTTGTAGTTAAACTAAACTATTCATTAGGTGGAGATCTGATAATAGAAGTTATGTTTAATTGAGTGTTTCTTTCCCTAGAAGGCAACCCCTCGCTATATACAAGGGAATTGTATTGCATCTATGTAGATCTATATTCTAAGTGAGGAAGAGAGAGGAGATTGAGAGTGAAGAGGGAGTTACAGCGGATCTACTATAGGTTGTATCTCTTTAGTTTGTTGGATAATATAAAAGGAAAGACTAGTTGTTTCTCTATGGACGTAACCCAAACTAGGTGAACCACGTATATCTGTGTCTCTCTTGTTTTATGCATTTTCTATGTTTATATTTTTGCAATATCTGATGTGTTCCATTACCCTATAATATATAATTTTCTAACAACTAGTATCAGAGCCGAAGGTCTATTTGGCTTGTTAGAGTCGGTCTGGTCATTCCTCCATCAGAGATCAAAACTCTTTATGCATTTCATTTTTAGGTGTCCCGCTCCATTCACCCAGCTGAATTCCGCTAAGGGCATGCCATAATCTGATGGAAAAGGTCATGCTAGTCAATTCCCCTCATGTCTAGCTCCTGCTGGCTTAGGTCTTTTGTCAATGATCACTAAAGTCCATGACAGTCAAGGTCTGTTCCTTTAAAGGACAAAAGTCATTTTTGATAGTTAGGTCTAGGGATTCATCAATTTGGTCTTCAATCATGTCCAGTAAAGCCATGCAGGCTAGAATGAGGCCCTTGCACAGTTATGATTTGGAGAGGTTCATCGTCATGTGGATAGACTTCGAATGTTCTTCAAAACTCTATTTTGAAGAAAAGTCAAACAGTGTCATTGGTGATAAAATTTTCAAAAAAGTCGACAGTTGATTTCTTTAGGTGCAGGCATGGCTTCCGTGGCCAAATGTCCTGTTGTGCAATCCCTACAAAGAGTGCCAAAAATTTCATCATTTGAGCTAAAATTTCAAAGGGAAAGTGAAAATCAGTGTGTTTTAAAGTCAGTGAAAAAGTGTCAAAACATAACATTAGAAAAATGGGTTTTTGGAGAAGCAAAAATTTAACCCATCACTTCCAAGTCTTTATATACAAGTTTCCACCAAAATCAGAGGCATTGTGTAAAACAAGTTCATTGGGAGACATTGCAAAGTGATTAGGAGTGCATCGTGCGTTTTGGAGCAAGTTGGAGGTGGTTTCCAGGAGCGCGGCACATATACACAGGGGCGTGGCGCACACAGAGGGCACGACGCACACAGAGCCAACCCTCGGTTCATTTTTTCAACGGGCACGATGCACATCCAGGGCGTGGCACACTGGGTTTTTTGCACGACGCACACAGACAAAGGGCCCAAATCGTGCCAAATCACTTCAAATTTTTTATGAAGCCCATCAAATTGACAGGTAGGCTCTATGACATGACTTGTTCATCAAAGTTTACAGATGATATGGTGGTTTATGGCTATGTTTGAATGCCACAAAACTCATAAGACCAACCACTCAAAAAACATCAAAACCATGGTGGCTAGGGTTGCATAATTGAGGTATTGAGGCCAAGGTTTTGTTTTCCTACCATTTTTCCCTCTCCTACCATTTTTCCCTATCCTCCCTTTCTCATTTTTCCTATTATCCCTACCCCAAAATACTACTAAACCCTATCCCTTATCCCTCCACTATTTGGCCAACATAACACCCCAAAATCCTACCTTGTCAAAACCCCAAAACCCTACCCTATCAAAAACCCAAACCCCCTACTTATCCCTAAACAAACTTCTCCCCATAACCCTTATTCCTATCATATTACTCCCTTCCTAATACTCCCTTTTCATTGTTCCCCTTGGTGACATATATCACAAGAGCACCCAGCTTCACACCATCATCAAAGGGAGCCTAAATACAGTACACGCAACAGTCATGGCATCACAACATTCATAAGAGTATGAGATGGATACACAAAGTGACTCATCCTCAGAAGAGCAGGCTCCTAGGAGACATCACAAGAGTGGCAAACATGTTAGGGATGAGCCCACTACCTTCACTGAATTACAAGCATGCCCTCTTGCCATGTCATGTTTCCAGCACCTAGCATGTTTTGAATTTTGTCAAAGGGTGGCTAATGTTAGAGTTCATCACGAGTTGGCCCATATTTTTGTGTTTCACCTACATGGAGGTCATTCTATCTTGGCCGGGGTCACCTTCACATTGACACTCGAAACTATCTCAATGGTAACAGGCATACCAAATGTTGGAGAACAGTGGCATAAGAAGAAGAAGGTGGATAGGCAACACTATGAGCCTTACATTAAGGCCAGATTCTTGTGTCAGCTCACAAGAGTCTTCCCATTCAGATATTTGAAAGATGAGTATGCTCCACTCATGAGATTGATCATGAAGTACTTCAGTTGTGAGGGGAGGTTCTCTCGACTATATGCCTATCACATCAGGTTGCTCATGAACTTTACCAGGGTGAGGATGATGAACCTCCCATTTTTCATATGCAGGAACATAGAGAGGATGAACACCTTCATGTAGCATAAGACCCCTCAGCAGCAGCTTAACAGTGTGTATCACTTTGCTCTTATCTGGATTTTGGTAGATCATCAGTTGGGATTGTAGGGAATTGCTTGGGAGGACTTCATCTCCCGTGACTTCTTCAGCACTTCACAGGTACTATCAGAGCCAAAGCATGAGATGGGTGGTCCTTCTCATTAGTATGATCACCATGAGACCATGATTATGCCAGTATTCGTGACATATCAGAGAGGCAGTAGGCACTTGTTTGCAGCAGCAAAGCGAGTGTTATCTCCACCTGGGGTGGAAGGGGCCTCACTTCCGGCATCGAATACACAGGTACAAGACAAGGGCAAGAAGCCCATGCATGATGAGGGGCCATCAGGTGAACATGAGGCTGATTTCATCCTCATTTAGGATGATGATGCAGAGGTGGAGAATGCCAAACTCAGGATGACTATTCAAGAGCAGAACACGGAGATTCAAGACTTGTCACTCAATGTGGAGAGTGCCAAATGGATCATCAAGTATTTGGAGTAGAGGAACAAGTAGCTTGAGGCCCAGCATGAGATCATGGAGCTGCAAAACATCCGTGAGAATCGACAAGCTACCCAGCAAAGGAGGATCGAGCTCACTACCTTGGAGCAAGAGATCAACAATGACCATGAGTCCTAGCTAAAGCGGATCAATATCCACCTGGAGAGATTGCTGGATAAGGCCAACAAAGACAAAACCATACGGGCCACGGAACATGAGTGCAAAGGCCCGGATAAGAAGCTTGAAGGCAAAATTGAGCAAAGAAACAAAAGAGGCAAAAGAGCAAGATCGGCTTTGAATCTTGGCTGAAGCTTCTGTGGCCCATCATAGTGCCTCTTGGAGAACCTCCAGCCCAAATTTCAAGAAATTTGGGACAATTTTGGTCACATGGAAATTTTTTGGTCACAAACACAGGTTTTTTCTCCCAGTGGCACGACGTGTAGGATTGGAAGCTCCAAATTACAAATGGCTTGCATTTTTGGATTCAGCATGAAGAATCACGACTATTGGTGCTTGGGCAAGAAATTTTGGGATGATTTGAGTCTCCAGGACGTCAAAAACACCCAAAAAATGGCCTCTCTACCCCTATTTTGACACACAGGAAGCAGTCTTGGGAGAATGAAGATTTGGAGGGGCAAATGAGCCCCAAATTCAAAAATTCTACTTGGGTTGGAAAGTAGACAGGACAGGCTTTCCAACAAGAACACTTGGGCACACTTTGGACCCCTACAAGTGCCTCAAAACAGGATCCAAAGTGGCGTGGCGCATATAGAAAGTGGCGTGGCACATATAGGAAAAAGGGCCCAATTTACCTCTGTTTCACGAAATTTCGATTTACGACTTCTCCAAAGTGGGCCCGCTCATCTACATTTTACTTTTTTGGAACCTAAGGTGGCATTTAAAGTATTTTCACTCCAAATTGGCTTCTATCCAAGTGGCGAAGGAAGGCAAACAGTCACTCGAGCCATTTGTCATGTTTGTAATGCTACACCTGTAGCTAATGGTTGGCTTTCCACCTCCAATTTGTAATGATTCGAGTAACTCCCCAACCCTTGGGCGTTCTATCTCTTCATGGCACATTCTATATATCGTATGCAAACTATTTACAAAGGGTTGGTTGGCTTGTAACTTCTGGGAGACTGTGGGAAAGAAACTCTGTTTCTTCATTGTATATTTTGACAGAGGATTAATGAAAGGTAGTGACTCTGTTTCATGAGATTCATGTTGTTGTGAGCATAGCAAATGTGTCTCTTATGTTTCATATGTATTTCGTTATGTTTCATAGTTCATTTCATATTCATTTCCAGTGAAATTTTCTAAGTTAGATAAGGTAGAATTCAATTTTATTGCTCTGCCTGTGGGAAAATTCCATGTTCAGTGTTCTTTCTTCTGTTGAAAAGGATTCATGTACGTATGCCCTTTTCACCCTCCTAAGCAATCTCTCCATCTCGCGCTATTTCAAACTAAATTGCTAGGCTTTCCGCCTGTCTTGCCTCATGAAGTAATCTGTGCCTTTGTATTTCATCCTCTACTCATTGTTGTCCGTTGGTCCCATACCGTCCCAGAAACACAATCACTCATAAAAATCGCTTCTTGTATCCATATTCACTTACTAGCCTAAGATCAATATTTCACTGGAAGTCATCTCAGGCCATATCGTTTATCTATTCACTGAGCGTGACCCGGAGAGAGCCCTCTCCTGTTCTGGTAGGGCTAGCTACCAGACTGAGCGTGGTTTGTGGTTACGCTGAATTTTGCCTTCCTTCAGCCTAAGGCGGATTTAGGTGCTGACATAGTGGCGACTCCACTAGGGAACGAAATCCAATCCCCTTACTTCTTAATAATTCTAAGCTTCTGGATGATAAGTTTAGGGTTGGATAGACTGAGTACGTTGGTTGTGTCCTTTTATTTTTCTCAATAGCACGCTGGCTTCTAGAAGATATACCAGAGCTAATCCAGATCCAGATCCTCAGCACATCTACGAAAATCCCAATTTGATTTCAAGAATTCATCATCAATAAAGCTCTATATTTCCCGTGTTCAAATCCCATTCATGCCCAGACATTTTTGAGTATATTGAAGAGCTAGAGTTTGATGAGCAGTTTGAATTATCGATGTTCGAAACCAAATCCAAAAGGGCAGTGGATTATACTATCTACAATCCACAGTTCCTTGTAGACTTGGAGACGGAAAGGGCGAACTGTTCAATTGATAACTACATTATAGCTCAGCTTCAAACTCCAATTGCTAGTCCCTTACAAACTGTGCACTCTCCTCCAACACCTCCAAGGACAAATCCACCGAGAGTGATGGCTGCCCGTTTTGCACCCCTTGTTCTACCTCAAGTTTTAGATGATATGCCTGCAGATTATCAAAGAAAAATCCCACTTTTTGATGGCATTCCCAATAGCATTACTGCTCAGCAACATGTGGACATAATGGAAGACTTCTATGAACTTCATGAGATCGATGCGAAGAATGTGGCGATGAGACTCTTTGTACAGACATTTGCAGGTGAAGTGAGGAAATGGTTCAGAGGTTTGCCGACTGCACGTATCGCTACCTTGGCTGACCTACAAAGAAAATTTTTAAACTATTGGGAAGTGTAAAAGAATCCTCTCCAAATTCTGGCCAAATATGAGCAAATCAAAAGAAATGTTGGTGAGTCGGTCCAAGACTATTGCATTAGATTCAATTCAGTTTATAACGAAATTCCAGATCATCTAAGGCCACCTGTGGGACTAGCCATGGTGAAGTTCCTGGATGGTTTTGATGCTGATATGGATTATCAATTGAGATAGAGAGAACCGGCCACAATGGAAGACATGCAGAAGATAGCGGTCAGCGTTGAAGCAAATCTAATGACCAAGAGAGCTAGAGCAAAGGTAGAGAAGAAGATCACCGTAAAGGAAGAATATTCCTCAGTAGATCAGCTACTTCAGAAGGTAGAGCAGATGCTTGAAAGGGTGAAACTTGACAAACCGGAGCTAAAAGTTAGAAATCCTAACTTCCGTGGTCTGCAACAACCACAATATAGAATAAGATAGAGAGATAAGCGAGCCCAAGAGTAGACAACACAATAGCCAGTTCAGACACCTTTGCAGCAAAATTTTGTGCATGGACCAAAATCAGATGAGGACGGGAATATAATAGGTGAAGAAAACCACCTCTTTACTCCTGATGATTTGCTTACTTATCTCACTGAGGATGAGGAGTATGCAGAGAGTTCAGCTGCACACAAAGACATAGATTTCATTCTAGCAAATGACACCATCTTAGAGGAAGAATCAGATGAATGCTAAAGAGGCTATATGAATGCTTTGTTCGCCCAACAGCAGTGATATTCACTTAGAAACAGAGATGTGCCAGTCAAACCAATTCAGAAAAGGAAGGATGTTGAAGCATCAAAGAATGATTCATCAGTTGCACAAAGGAAAGGAAAGGAGGCGGTTGATCTGGAGAGAAAAAAATCACCATCAGCAGAACAATCACATCAGCAAGTTGCATCAAAAGATAATGAAAGGAAAGAAATCCCAGTCAAAGAGGTAGAAAATATTCCCGCTTTTAATTTAGAGAATGATATTTCTAAATTAAAGGTATCCATCCCCTTCACTGAAATAATGAATAACAACAGTTATAGAGGACAAGTATTTGAAATGTTGAATTTGGACCCAATGTCCGACATGGTGAATGTCGAAGATGATCAACCTAAAATGATTTTTGGGCTAGCATCGAGTGGTGAGTCTCCTAATATTGATGTGCCACCTTTTTATATCAATTTAAGATTACATGATTTTGTGTTACATAATGCCATGTTCGATTCCGGAGCTTCTCACAATCTCATGCCCAAAGCTATCATGGATAGACTAGGTCTGGACATCACCCGGCAATACCATGATCTCTATTCGTTTGATTCCAACAGAGTAAGATGTATAGGACTCATCAAAGACTTGGTTGTGAGTCTGGATCAGCTCCCAATGAAGAATGTTTTGATGGATGTTGTGGTAGCAGATATTCCAGCTAGGTTTGGCATGCTTCTTTCCACGTCTTGGGTAGCGAAATTGAAAGGGACAGTACAGCTAGATTTCTCCTATGAAATGATTCTGGTGTTTGGATAAATGAGGAAATTGTATCGGGAACAAAAAATGAAATACATGATCAAAAGCAAGGAGAAACCAATAAGTCATCCAGCAGATGATATTCCAGAAATAACAGAAAATTTCAGAGAAATTTTAAAGAAAGAAGAACAAGAACAACAGAACACCGTTGGGCAATCAGCTGAAAGAAATGGACAGCAAGCAGACAAGGCACAAAAAGCAGATTTCCAGCACTTGCAAGAGGATGAAGAAGGTTTGTGGACCATGGATTTCGATGGAGCAGTGGGAAATGATGGCGCTGGAATTGGAATTTGGGTACGCAGTCCTTTCTTCGCCCCGAACAAAGTCCCTAGTAACGTGCGGGTATGCGCTTACAAGTTGGCTTTTGATTGTTCGAATAATGAAGCTGAGTATGAAGCTATGATTTCTGGCCTAAAGATTCTAAGAAAGCTGAATGCTAAGAGGATTTCAGTATATGGAGACTCCGAATTGGTTATCAAGCAGGTCAGAGGCGAATATCAAGCAAAGCATCCTCGGATGCGGGCTTACCGTAATGCAGTCCTAGACATCCTAAAATTATTTTTAGAATACACCTTGACATGTGTGCCTCGTATACAAAATAGCATTGCTAATGCTCTTTCCAAGGAAGCAAGTAGTTTGAAGATCCCAATGAACTCCAACAATAAATTTGAAATCCATGTCAAGCATCATCCAACCATTCCAGACAATCAGATATATTGGCAAGTATTCCAAGAAGATGAGGAGATTGATGATTTTCTGCAAAACAAAGGCAAGTTCAAAGAGACCTCAATTGATGTAGAAAATGACGATGGTAAAGTTAATGGTACAGATGAGGTGCAGAACAATGAAATGGACGTGTTGCAGTTGAAGAATAACGTTATTCCTAAAGGCTTGATACCTCTAGAAGAACTCTTTGATCAAGATGATGTAGCCCGCAAGCCAACATTGCAACCAATAGAGAAGGGAGTGGAAGAGGTCAATATCGAAATAGTTGATAATCCCAAATTGGTAAAATTGTCCAAAGCATTGCCACCAAAGATCAAGGACAAATATATCAATTTGATGTCTTCATTTGCAGATGTGTTTGCTTGGGATTATTCTGACTTAAAGACATATGATACTAACATAATTCAACACAATATACCCATCAAGCCCAATCAAAAACCATTCAGACAGAAGTTGAGAAGGCTAAATCCAAAGTTGTTGCCATCTATTGAAAAGGAGATAAATAGGTTGTACAAATCAGGAATCATTGTTCCTATCATATTTTTGGATTGGATCTCTAACTTGGTGCCCATACGAAAGAAGAGAGGTGAGATTCGCTTATGCATCGATTTTAGAAATCTCAATAAAGTTTCATTGAAAGACAACTATCCACTGCCCAAAATGGACCATATACTTCAACGAGTAGTGGGAGCATCTTGTATGTCACTACATGATGGTTATTATGGATATAACCAAGTTTCTATCCATGAAGATGACTGAGAGAAGATGACATTCACCACTCCATGGGGAACCTTTCATTATGCTAAAATGCCTTTCGGTTTGAAGAATGCGGGTGCCATGTTTCATCGGGCAATGGACTTGGCTTTTGCAAATGAGAAAGATGTCTTTTTGGTGGTGTACCTGGATGATTTGACGATGTTTTCCAAATCTGATGAAAAGCACATGTACCATCTTAAAACTGTCTTCCAAAAGTGCAGAAAATATGGCTTGTCATTGAATCCAAAGAAGAGCTTGTTCACCATGGAGGAAGGAAAACTACTCGGGCACATTATCTCAAAAGATGGCATTCATATTGACCTATCACATGTGCAAGCAATTTAGAAAATCGATCTACCCCGGAATAAAAAAAGAGATACAATCTTTCAATGGTAAAATGAATTTTCTACACCGCTTTGTACCTAATCTTGCTGAGCACCTAAGGGAGATGACAAACATGCTTAAGAAGGAAATCCAAGTGAAATGGACAGAAGAGGCTGTAAAATCTTTCAATTTGGTCAAATTGGCTCTTTCTTCAGCTCCAGTTCTAGTCAGTCCGGACTACACTCAAGATTTCATATTGTTTTCATTTGCTTCGGAGCACACTATGGCAGCGGTGTTATTGCAAAAAAGAGATGATCATGAAAGACCCATAGCATTCTTTAGCAGAGCTATAAGAGATGCAGCCTTAAAGTAAAACATCATTGAGAAGCAAGCCCTTGCTCTTGTGAAGGCATTGAAATATTTCTGGGTATATATTTTACATTCTCATATTTTGGCCTATGTTCCTAATGCTGCTGTCAAAGATGTTTTAGTACAGACCGATCTGGAAGGTGTTGGAAATAATACTGGGAGGGGGGGTGAATCAGTACTATCAAATTCTTTTCAATATATCTTCTAGAATTATACTTTAATTTATTCTTCAGATATTGATCATTAGTTTGTATGTCAGTACCATATAATAATAAGCAAGAACAAGAAAGACAGATAACCACACCAAGAAACACCAGATATAAGGTGGAAAACCAATGTGGGTGAAAACCACCTGCTGCAATATGTCTTTATCTTCTTTCAATTAGAAACTTCTTTTACAATGATTTTGTACTGGTGCAGTCCTTTACCAGTATGCAGGCTGCAACCTGCAGAGAGCTACAATCCTCTCTCGGTTTCTAGTTTCTCCTGGAAGGGAGCTACAACCCCCTTTGCTCTTTCTACTTCTTTAGGGACCACGTTTCATGAATTTTCAAACTGGATCCAAGAAGATCAAATAATCATCAAGTACATGCAAATCACCCAATCTCCTTATACAATCAACCAATGAATCACCCAACTCTTCAGAATGTTGTAACCAGAAAAGTAATACCAGAAATCTAAACCCAAAATTCTGTTGCAATAGATAAAAGACAGTCAACAAATGTTTCAAGATAAGTCCGCAACTTCACCAAAAGGGGCCTGCGAATATCCACAGCTCTTCTGAGTCTAAACTGCGTAGATCCGCACAGGTAGTTCTTCTACTCTGCGTACTTCTGCTCAGATCCGCACCTTTACTTTCTGACTGACAGCGTACCTCCGCATTGTGCCTTCTTCTGTGCTGCGTACCCCGCACTGTGCCTTCTGATTTGTTGCGTACATCCTGCACTGCGCTTTCTCCTGTGCGGCGTACCTCACACTGCACCTTCTACTGTGCTGTGTACCCCTACACTGTGCCTTCTTCTGAGCTGTGTACCCCTGTACTTACGCTATGGATCACCTGCATACTTCAGATTAGGGCCAAATTAACAGTCCTCCAATGTGCCACAGTCAATTAGATCCACAGATCTGTCCTTGCGCCCGAGAGATCACGACTTATCAATAGATTCGCCTTAAGTTTTTTCCTTGATTTAGATCTAGCTTTTAAAACCAATCACCCAAAATTTTAGATCTTAAGATATTCAAATTTCACAACTATCTAGCCAAGTGATCTCCTTTCCTTTTTATAGGCAAGCCTTTCACAATACCATGGTCCAAAACCATAATAACACAATACCATGAATCCAATACTTGGGACAATACATTTAGATGCAATACCATGGACCAAAACCATAAGATCAAAAACTATCAGACTAATACCATGAACCATTCATGAAGATTCCCACGTGCATGCGCTTTTATACATTGGAGAGAGTGAAACTGGGGTCTGCACCTTCTGAAAGGAGAACCTGCGTGCATGTACGCACTTCTTAGTCGGTGTACTTGTGGGTCCGCAACTTCTTCTAGGATTACCTGCGAGTATCTTAATTTCCATGATTTTGAGTGCCTGAACTAAGATCTGCCACTAGAGTGAGCTGCCATCAAGTACAACACCTATGCCATAGTACCAACCAGAATCATAATGCCAACAATCTCCCCCTTTGGACTTGATGGCAACCTCAAGATCCTCAATGTCATTCTCCCCCTTTGACATCAAGGGAAAAGGGTTATGTTCCTGCTGAGAACATGCTTAGGCCTTTTCTTTGCTGATCATGCTCCCCCTGATAAACCAGATCTGCAAAAGGAAAGAAATATCTGCACGAAGAACCATAGTCCACCAAACACCATAAATGACCGATAGAGACATATTGCAGCAATATTCAGATCATCATGAAGATCTTCTACCATAATGCCAACAATGCATTATATGCTCCCCCTGAACCTGTGCCATTTGATCTTCGACCAATCCGCAACCCAACAAATGTACGCGTATACCCCATATGAAACTTGCGTACAACCAACACTCTCTGAAGCAGATGAGATTCAACAACAAGATGATGCATCAACAACCCCCAGCTTTTTCCTGAGGTATTCAAAGGTCTCCCTGGGCAATGGTTTGGTGAGTATATCAGCAACTTGTTCCTTAGAAGGAACATACTCTAGCTTGACCTTTTGTTCAAGCACTTGTTCCCTAAGAAAGTGATACTTGATCGGTATGTGCTTGGTCTTTAAATGCATGACTGGATTCTTTGAAATGCTGATTACACTTGTATTATCACATAAGATGGAGATAGGTGGTGTACAAGTGATTTGAAAATCCTGCAAGGTCTGCATCATCCAAAGGAGTTGAGTGTAGCAAGATGCAACAACCACATATTCCACTTCAGCTGTAAATAAAGCAATCGAACTCTATTTCTTGCTGAACCAAGATACTAATCTGGAACTCATAAATAATGCACCACCACTTGTGTTGTTCCTGTCATCCACGCTTCCGGCCCAATCTGCATCAGTATAAGCATGAAGTGTGAGATCTGTATCTCTAGGATACCATAAGCCATAGTTTTGAGTTCCTTGAAGGTACTTGAAGATTCTCTTTACTGCCTGAAGATGAGTTTCCTTTGGATTTTCCTGAAAACTTCCAACTATTCCCACTGCATGCATGATGTCTCGTTGGGTACTTGTCAAATAAAGTAGACTTCCAATCATAGATCTATAGGTGGGCTAATGTACTGCTGCTGATTCATCATTTGCACTAAGACTGCATCTTGTAACCATGGGGGTACATACTGGTTTTCCATCTTCCATGCCATACTTCTTCAGAATCTGCTTGAGGTACTTGGTTTGAGACATGAAGATACCGCCTTCATTTTGTTGGATTTGCAATCCAAGAAAATATATCAGTTCTCCAAGCAAGGACATTTCGAATTCTTTCTGCATCACCACGGCAAAGCTTTGACTCATAGCTTCTTCATTGCTGCCAAAGATAATATCATCTACATACCCAACAAGTATTAGCAATTTGTCATTTTCAATTTTTATATAAATATTGCTATCTGCTGAACCTTTTGAAAAACCTTGTTGATGAAGGTATTTTTCCAAACGGTAGTACCAAGCCCTTGGAGCCTATTTAAGACCATAGAGAGCCTTTTTCAGTCTGCATACAAGATTTGGATCATTCCCAAGGATGAAACCAGCTGGTTGCTCAATGTACACTTCTTCTTCTAAGTCCCCATTCAGAAAAGCTGATTTCACGTCCATTTGAAAAACTTTGAACTTCTGAAAGCTTGAGAGAGCAAGGAACATTTGGGTGGCCTCAAGTCTTGCAACAGGAGCAAAGGTTTCTTCAAAGTCTATTCCTTCTTGTTGAGCATACCCTTTACAAACAAGTCTGGCCTTGTTTCTAATTACTCCCAATTTTCATTTAACTTATTTTTGAAGATCCATTTTGTCCCTATGACATTCTTATCTTTTGGTCTAGGTACCAACTCCAAAGTGCTTTTCTTTTTTATTTGCTCAAGTTCTTCATCCACTGCCTTGACCCAACATTCATCTTTGCATGCCTCTTTTACATTTTGTGGTTCAGTGGAGGAGAGCAATACCAAATATCTTGAGGCTTCTGCAATTGTTCTTCTTGTTTGTACACTTGCCTCCTTTTGCCCCAAAATTTGTGATTCTGGATGATTCTTTTGAACATACCTGGAAGGATTCTTCTCTTCTATCCTTATTTGTTCCTCTGGCTCTTCATGGGTTTCTTCTTCATGGGTCTCTTCTTCATCATCAGTCTGATTTTGAGGGTAGTCTTCATCCTCTTCGATATTTTCATAATTTAGTTGCCTAGGAATGTATCCTTTTTAATCAACCACTACATCAATGTTGTCAACAATTCTTCCAAGTCTTTTATTATAACACTTATATGCTTTGTTGTGGGGAGA
>APFE031748549.1:0-16230 GCA_000404065.3 Pinus taeda
CGGAACTAGAGTTATATTGCTTTTTTGATGTCTTTCTCTCTTTTCTCAAGCTTGTTTTGAAGAGCTGAGGTTTAAGACTTGCTTAGGAAGCTGGTATAGGTGATGATAGGCCTACATCGACTGCAAAAAATCAAGGTGACGATATTTTTGTGTAACAGGCTGAAATCATACAGAGATGAGGTATGGAGGCTCAAGGATTCTTTTAATGTTTTCAAAATTTCTTATATTCCAAGAATGAAGAACTAGCTTTCCAACTCCCTTGCTGTGTCTGCTAGCACGTTTATTCCACCATTGCTTCCTAAGGTGACATATGTAGTTCAAGTGATATATAGACTGTCTCTTCCTAACAATGTCAAATATTGGAGAGTTTTTGAAGACGATGAGGAAATTAACAGGCTTTTACAAGTAGTGGAGGAATTTTCTGAAATGCACATCAACCAAGAAAATGAAACCAAGGAAGAATGTGGCCATTCCAAGCTAAAAATCTAGATTGGTTGAGGAATCATTGTCCAGCTGCATAGTAATCACATAGCAAAAGGATTGGTGCCTCTAGAGAAGCTTTTCGATCATAAGTATTGGGTGTGGAGCTTGATTATTTTCTGTATTCAAAGGTTTCAGCCGAATGTATACCCCAAGAAGATTATACACCCCTCCATGCGCAGGGGTGTGGGGGGGACTTGTCCCCCCTTTAGGGGTTTAGGGGGGCTGATCCCCCTTGGCTGGGGGGTCCGAGGGCCAGCGGTCCCCCGGCGGGGGATTGGGGGCAGCACCCTCGAAGCTAAGAATAGATGTAAAATTACCTTGCAAAATGTTGCAATTTCGTAGTCAATCTGGGTCGTTCATTAAGAGGAGATCTAATAGTAGAAGTTATGTTTAATTTAGGGTATTTTTCCTTAGAAGGAAACCCCTCACTATATATGAGGGAATTGTATTGCATCTATATAGATCTGTATTCTGAGTGAGGAAGAGAGAGTAGATTGAGAGCGAAGAGGGAGTTATAGTGGATCTGTTGTAGGTTGTATCTCTTCAGTTTGCTAGATAATATAATAAAAAAGGATTGGTTGTTTCTCCATGGACATAGCCCAAACTGGGTGAACCACGTATATCTGTGTCTCTCTTGTTTTATGCGTTTTCTATGTTTATATTTCTTCAATATTTTATGTGTTCCATTGCTCTGTAATATATAATTCTCTAACAACTGGTATTAGAGCTGAAGGTCTATTTGGTTGATAAAATCGCAAGAGAGAAGGGTTCCTGGTTCGAGTGGGAGTACTGCCGGAAGATGGTAGGTTTAGGGTTGAAAACTTCAATGACCAAAACTACCAGCTGTGGAAGATGCAGATGGAATATTATTTGTACCAAAGAGATCTATACCTACCATTGAGCAGAAAGACAAAGAATTCGATGAGTATGACAGACACAAAATGGAATATCCTCGACAGAAAGGCACTTGGAACAATACGGTTGTGCCTAGCAGCATTGGTTGTGTTTAATATTTCAAAGGAAACAACAATAGAGGGTTTAATGTCAACATTGGAAAAACTATATAAAAAACCCTCGGCATCAAATAAGGTATTTCTTGTGAAGCATTTATATAATATGAAGATGTCAGAAGGTGGATCTGTTTTAGACCATTTAAATGATTTTAATACAGTTACAAGTCAGTTAAGTTAAGTAGGGGTAGCTTTTGATGATGAAGTTAGGGCTCTGTTATTTCTGTGCTCATTGCCAGAAAGTTGGAATGGTTTAGTTATGGCCATTAGTAACTCTGTCTCTAGATCTAGTACTTTAAAGTTTGATGATGTTGTCAGTGCAATCCTTAGCGAGGAAATGCGACGGAAAAGATCTGGTGAGACATCAGGTAATGCTTTGACTGCAGAGACTAAGGGAAGAAAAATGGAAAGAGGAAAGAGCCTTGGATATCACAGTAAGTCAAGAAAAGGTAGATCCAAGTCTAGGTCGGGAATACCATGCTGGAAATGCGGGAAGAAAGGCACCTGAAGAAAGATTGCAAGTCTTGGAAGGGAAAAGAAGGAGACGTGCAACAAGGCACTAATCATGGAGTGAATGTAACTAGTGATGTGTTGCAAGATGCTTTGATTCTTTCATTAGAAAATATTGTTGATGCCTAGGTGGTAGATTCAGGGACCTCATTCCATGCCACACCTGATAGGAAACATTTTTATGATTATGTTCAAGGAGATTTTGGATAGGTTCGATTGGGTGATGATAAACCCTATAAAATCATTGGAATGGGTACAATTTTTATAAAACAAAAAAATGGAAATCAATGTCTATTGAAGGAGGTAAGGCATGTTCTAGATTTGAAGAAAAATCTGATTTCAACAGGGTAGTTGGGAGGTGAAGGTTGCGTAACTAATTTCACATATAAAACCTAGAAGGTCACTAAAGGATCCCTGGCAATAGCGAAAGGAGGAAAGGTTGGTACATTGTATTTATGAAATGTTATTTCTAATTCTGTTAATGCTTTAACCTCTACAAGAGAAGATACGACATTGTGGCATCATAAGCTCGGGCACATGAGTGAGAAGGGGATGCAGATTCTTGAATCAAGAAATTTGTTGCTAGGTTTGAAGCATGTTTATTTAAAATTCTATGAGAATTGTGTCTATGGAAAACAGAAGAGTCAAATTCCTTAGAGTTGGGAAAGAAAAGAAGAGTGGAAAATTAGAGCTTGTGCATACAAATGTATGGGGACCTGCTCAGGTATCATCTCTTGGTGTCTCTCATTATTATGTTACTTTTATTGATGATGCAACTAGAAAAACTTGGATTTATTGTATTCAGAATAAATTTGATGTATTTGATAATTTCAAGAAATGGAAAGATTTGATTGAGAATGAGACAGGAAAAAGGTTGAAGTGACTCAGATTAGATAATGGAGGTGAATATTGCAGAAAAGAGTTTGATAGGTACTGTTTAGAAAATGGAATTCGTAGAGAGAAGATAGTTCTAAGAAAACCACAAGAAAATGGCGTGTTCGAAAGGATGAACAAGACAATCATCGAGTGTGCAAGGTGCATGAGATTGCATGCAGGATTGCCTTTACGATTTTGAGCAAATGTTATAGATATTGTTGTTTATCTAATAAATAGAGGACCTTCAAGTTCCTTGGATGGTGGTATTCCAGAGAAGGCATGGACAAGTAAAAAGGTAAACTACTCCTTTTTAAAGACTTTTGGTTGTGAAGCCTTTGTCCACATTAACAAAGAAAATAGAACAAATCTTGAGGAAAAATCAAAGAAATCTACCTTTATGGGATATGGTGTTAATGATTTTGTTTATCACTTATATGATTATGAAAATCACAAAATCATTAGGAGCAGAGATGTAATATTCAATGAAAATGTCTTGTATAAGAATCAGTTGTAGGAAAGGAACAGGAAAAAGAAAATAGAGAATACATAGTGCTTGACGATATCACAGGAAAAGTGATGGTGCCTGAAAATCATAATGATCAACAACCAGAACAACAACCACAACAACAAAAAGAACTTCAAACACCTTAAAGTGGTGTTAGAAGATCTACCAGGATAAGTAGACCCCTTGAACGATACTCTCCTTCATTATATTATGTACTGTTGATTAATTCTGGTGAACCAGAATGTTATGAAGAAGCAATGCAGGTAGAAACTAGGAAGAAGTGGGAGCAAGCCATGAAATAAGAGATGGACTCCTTATCACATAACCAAACTTGGGACTTAGTCAAGTTTCCTATAGGTAAAACAGAATTGCATAATAAATGGGTTTACAAGTTGAAGGAAGAATATGGAGGTAGATAAAGGTATAAAGCTATACTTGTGGTGAAAGGGTTTTCACAGAAAAAGGGTATAGACTTTGATGAGATATTTTCTCCTGTTGTGAAAATGAACTCAATTAGAACTATTCTAAGTCTAATAGCAGCTGAAGATTTGCATCTTGAGAAGTTAGATGTAAAGACAACTTTTCTCCATGGGGATTGGGAGGAAGAGATATATATGCAGTAGCCACAAGGATATGAGGTAAAAGGGAAGGAGAAACTAGTGTGCAGATTAAAGAAGAGTTTGTATGGCTTAAAATAGGCTCCAAGACAGTGGTATCTAAAATTTGACAGGTTTATATCTGAACAAGGTTATACTAGGTGTCACTCTGATCATTGTGTTTATCTCAAAAGCCAAAATGATGGAGATATATTATATTGTTATTGTATGTAGATGACATGCTTGTTGCAGGTTCAAACATGTAGGAGATAAATGTGCTCAAAAGAAAATTGGCAAACTCATTTGCAATGAAGGATTTAGGTGCTACAAAACAAATCCTTGGTATGAGAATAACTAGAGATAGGAAGAATCGCAAATTAACATTGTCTCAAAGTGAGTACATAGAAAAGGTGTTGAAAAGGTTTAATATGCAGAATGCAAAACCAGTTAGTATACCTTTGACTAGTCATTTTAAATTAAGTAAGGAGGCATGTCCCAAGAGTCAGGAAGAAATGGCTCATATATCTAAATTTCCATATGCATCAGCAGTTGGAAGCTTAATGTATGCAATGGTCTGCACAAGGCCTGATATTGCACATGCAGTGGGAGTTGTAAGAAGGTACATGAAAAATCCAGGAAAAGAACATTGGATGGTAGTGAAGTGGATTCTCAAGTATTTAAGAGGTACCACAAATCAAGCATTATGCATTGGTAGTTCAAACATTGCTCTACAGGGATATGTTGATGCAGATATGGCAGGTGACAAAGATAACATGAGGATCACTACAGGATATGTATTTGCTATAGGTGGAATAGCTATCAGTTTGGTTTTAAAAATGCAAAGTGTTTTTGCACTTTCAACAATAGAAGCAAAGTATGTTGCTGCTACAGAGGCTAGTAAAGAAATAATTTGGTTACAAGGGTTTCTGGATGAATTGGGTAAGAAGAAAAAGTTGGGCAGGTTATACAGTGACAACCAGAGTTCCATACATCTTGCAAAGAACTCTGCATTTCCTTCCAAGACTAAGCATATACAACTCAGGTACCATTTCATATGGTTAGCATTAGAAGATGGACAGTTGAAGCTGGAAAGGATACACACTAGCTAGAATCCTACAGATATTTTAACAAAAGTTGTAACCAGGGAGAAACTGAGAATCTACTCAGTTTCAATTGGTCTTCAAGTATGATGAAGAAGATGAGAAACAACCAGGTCCAAAGAAGAGTCATTGTCTAGCAAATGAAGCAATGGTGGAGTTGCTATAATCAGTCTCCAAGTGGGAGATTGTTGGGTGTGGATCCTTATTATCTTCTGTATTCAAAGGTTTCAGCCAGATGTATACCTCAGGAAGATTATACACCCCTCCATGCGGGGGGGTGTAAGGGGGACTTGTCCCCCCGCGGGGGTTCAGGGGGGCCAATTCCCCCCGCCTAGGGGGGTTCAGGGTGGCCAATCCCCCCTGGCTAGGGGGTCCGAGGGCCAGTGGTCCCCTAGTGGGGGATTGGGGGTAGCGCCCCCGAAGCTAAGAATAGATGTAAAATTTCCTTGTAAAATGTTGTAATTTCGTAGTCAATCTAGGCCGTTCATTAGGAAGAGATCTGACGGTAGAAGTTATGTTTAATTTATGGTTTTTTCCCTAGAAGGCAAACCCTCACTATATATGAGGGAATTTTATTGCGTCTATATAGATCTATATTTTGAGTGAGGAAGAGAGAGGAGATTGAGAGCAAAGAGGGAGTTACGGTAGATCTGTTGTACGTTGTATCTCTTCAGTTTTGTGGATAATATAATAAAAGAAGGATTGGTTGTTTCTCTGTCAACGTAACCCAAACTGGGTGAACCATGTATATCTGTGTCTCTCTTGTTTTATGCATTTTCTGTGTTTATATTTCTGTAATATTTTATGTGTTCCATTGCTCTGTAATATATAATTCTAAAACAATAACAGCGTGCCGTATAGGCCAGTCAAAACAAAGAATAAGCCTACTATCTGTAAACATAATATAGGGGTCCCTTCCCATCTGAAATTCATCAATCTGTCCACTCAATTTTCTTCTGCCCAGAATTCTGAGTATTGCACCCTCATGAAGAAATTCATTGATATTTTTTCCTGGGAATACAATGATCTTAAAACCTATGATACAAACATCATTCAGCATAATATCACACTGGAAAAGAACACTACCCCTTTAAAGCAAAAATTAAGACCTATCAGCCCTCTCTTATTGCCTTTGATTGAGAAAGAGATCAAGAAACTGTTGGATTCCAAAATTATAGTTACCCTAAGGTATTAAAATTGGATAACTAACCTTGTGGTAGTGAGAAAGGAAAATGGAGAAATCAGGCTTTGTGTTGACTTCAGAAATTTGAACAAGTGCTCTAAAAAAGATAACTACCCCTTGCCTAAGATGGAACACTTGCTGCAAAGAGTTTCAGGGGCCAGAGTCATGTTTTTCTTAGATGGATTTTCAAGCTACAATCAGGTTGTTGTACATCCAGAAGATGAGGAAAATACTACCTTCACTACTCCTTGGGGCACTTTCATGTACTCTAAGATGCCTTTCGGGCTGTTGAATGTTGGGGCTACTTTTTAGAGAGCCATGGACATAGCCTTTGTGGGAGAGAAGGACAAGTTTGTCCTTATTTACCTTGATGACATAACATTATTTTCTAGCAGTCACAAAGACCATTTATAGCATTTTAAGAAGGTATTTGTAAAGTGGAACACTTGCTGTAAAGAGTCTCAGGGGCTAGAGTCATGTCTTTCTTATATGGATTTTCAGGTTACAATCAGATTGTTCTACATCCTGAAGATCGGGAAAAGACTGCCTTCACTACTCTCTAGGGCACTTTCATGTATTCCAAGATGCCTTTGGGACTGATGAATGCTGGGGCTACTTTTCAGAGGGCCATGGACATAGCCTTCGTGGGAGAGAAGGACAAGTTTGTCCTTATTTACCTTGATGACATAACAATCTTCTCCAACGTCCATAAAGACCATTCACAACATTTGAAGAAGGTATTCCTAAAGTGCAGATAGTTTGGAATTTCAGTGAACCCAAAGAAGTCACAGTTTTCTCTAGAAGAAGGAAAACTTCTAGGACATATTGTTTCTACTAAAGGTGTGAAGATTGATCGAACAAGGGTTCAAGCCATTTAGACACTTTCCATCCCAAGGTCAAAAAGGGACATTCAATCCTTCCTGCGTAAGATTAACTTCATAAGGAGGTTCATTCCAAAATTTGTAGAACTTGTAAGGCTCATCACTTCCATGTTGAAGAAAGGATCAGAAATAAAATTGATAGATGCTTCAAGAAGCTCTTTTGAAGCCATCAAGCAAGCTATCATGGAAGCTCCCACTCTAGTCATCCAAGATTACACTAAGGTGTTTTGTATCTTCTCTTTTGCCTCTTATGATACACTTGCATCAGTTTTGTTGTAGAAAAATGATGAAGGCATAGAGCACCCCATGGTCTTTTTCAAAAAAACTTTAAGGGATGCTGAACTAAGGTATGATTCTTATTGAAAAACAAGCTTATGCTCTCAAAAAATATTTAAAGGCATTTAGAATTTATATTCTGCATTCCAAATTAGTTTCAGATGTACCTTCAACTTCAATAAAAGATGTCTTAACTCAGTCAGATATTGATGGAAAGAGAGCTAATTGGATTGCAAAATTCATAGAGTTTAACATAGGGCTTAGCTCAAGTCAAGCTTGTGCCATTAAAATCAGATCAGCCAAATTCTAGATTAATAAAAATCTACTTTATTGGAAAGACCCATCAGGAATCCTCTTGAGGTGTCTAGATAAAGAAAAATTTGTGGAAGTCATACACTAGTTCCATTCTAGCATCTATGGAGGGCATCATTATTGGAAAACCACAACTCACAAAATCTTGAGGGCTGGATATTATTGGCCTATTCTATTCTCTGATGTGTTTTCTTTTGTAAAAGCTTGTGACAAATGTCAGAGGTTTGTAGGAAGATAACAACTAAAATCTCTGCCCTTGACGCCAATACATGTCAATGGTCCCTTCCAGTAGTGGAGCTTGGACTTTATAGGTGAGATCAACTCACATTCCAACGGCCAACACAAATGGATCTTAGTAGCCACTAATTATTTCACCAAGTGGATTGAGGCTATACCCACTAAGAATGCCAATCATCAAGTTGTCATAATGTTCTTGAATGAGAATATTTTCACTAGATTTGGTTGCCCAACCAAACTAGTCATTTATGGTGCAACAACTTTCAAGGCTAAACAATTGGTGGACATGATTGAATCCATGTGCATTCAAGTGGTGCATTCTACCTCATATTATCCTCAAGGAAATGGCCTGACAGAATCATCTAATAAGAGTCTAGTAAGGGTAATATAAAAACTGTTAGAGGACAACAAAAAGAGTTGGGATTCTAAGTTGAATTTTGCACTATGGGCTGACAGAGTTACCATAAAAAAGTCCATAGGGAATTTTCCATTCAAACTGGTTTATGGCATTGATGTTGTTTTCCCCATCCAATTGATTCTCCCTGTGGCTAAGTTCTTACAAGAAGAACAATATGAAGAGAATGACATAGTAAGAAGAATGAATAACCTCATTGAACTATAGAAGATCAGAGAGTAGCTGGTTGAGAAGTCAAAAGCTCATCAGAAGAAAATCAAAGAAACCTTTGACAGGAAGGCAAAAGTGGACAATTTCCAAGTTGGTGATTAGGTGCTTAAATGGGATGAATTTAAGGAAAAGAAAGGTAATCATGGAAAGTTTTATTCCTTATGGACATGTCCATTTGTCATCACTCAAGTTCAGCAGAATATTACATTCATTCTGCATAGTATGGAAGGAGGAGATACTTTTGGTAGCCCAATAAATGGGCGGTTCTTGAAACTTTATTTCATTTAAGGCTTTAAAACCTTATCATTGTAAATATGTTTTTCTAGTTTTTATTTCATTTGCAAAATAGACTCCATGCCCAATGGAACACTAGATGGAAGATTTGAATTTGTTTTTTCAGGAAAGGCATTTATCTGTGATCCTCGAAACCTCATAGGGAGGATTTCATTCCCAGAAGGAGCTAGTGTTAGCCTTGCTGGAAAAAGGCCCACAAATGCATCCATATAGGCTCTTAAAGTCTCAAAATTTGCTTAGAAACATATAAATGGATCCATTAACACCCTTGAAATCTTCAATTTTTTCTCAAAGATCACCCAATGATTAAAATCTGCGTAAGAGGAAAACCCTTGGAAGGGCAGAAATGCACTGCCGGGAGGCTAAAATGCTTGAAGAAACATGAAAAAGCCACAAACGTAGGCTTAAACAATGAAAGAATAGCTATCGTTAGATCTGGCCAATCAACAACCCAGATCTAAGCAACTAATCACATCATTTGTGGCCATGGAAGCAGTCGGAGTAGAAGGGATAGTTTAAAGTTGGGCGTATGACACCGCGATCAGCAATCGCCGATGATCAGATTAGCAGGTCACATTGGTGGGGAGTATAGGATATGTTATATAAAGGACCTGAGCATTGGCCAACAACGATTGCGATTGATCGCATTGCTGACATCGTATTGGCATTATACCAAGGGGCAGGGCCTATGCACATACATATGGGCAACTTGATAACTGGACTCGACGGCAGTATATATGAGAATTCATAAAGTTTGAAGTCCATGCCAAAGCCATTCTTAAAGAATTTTCCATGTTTTCTATTATTTTAATGAAATACAAAGGGAATAGGGGACAACACTGATGCGATAAAACCCGGACCCGAAAGGGTTTAGGAATAAAAATATATATATTTTGAAGTCCGCGAAAGCCCAAATTTTAATGTATTTCATGTATTTTTGTTGTATAACGAAAATACGAAGGGAGCATTGGCCGGCAGCGATTGCGATGAGCCCTGGAGTAAAAAGGGTCTGGGAAGTGGAAGATATGATATCTGAAGTCCGCCAAAGAATTTTTCATGCATTTTTCAGTGTTTGCGCATATTTCATGATATAAGGGAAATACACAAGCTAGGACAAATGTGACTTGCGATGGCGATGAGGGCGTACCTGATGGATAATTAAACCATATTTTAAGACTTTTGAAGTCCAAAATACATGGTTGTGTTTTCTATTTAAAACAGAAATATACATTGTTTTCAACAGAGGTCCACAATAGGGCAGCGGTGTCCTACTATAACAGAAGCATGCATTCTTAAATCATTGAAAGGGCCACAGCACGCACAACTCCTCCCCGAACCGACATAGATGCCAAGAAGAAGCACAATGCATCAATAGCCCAATGCAATTCATCAAACAAACATCATGGAGCATCTCTAGCACAGGAGAACTCCTAGACAGTGCAACAAGCCACCAAAAATATCTGAAAGCGGTTACTCTACTGCCAGAAGCAGAAATCTCTGATCCCATGCTTGCGTAGAGGTAATCAAATTAGTTAATAATTCATATCATGCAGTTTAAGACCCCGAGCCTCTTAGAGCTTAGGAGCATTGTAAACATGCTATAAATAGATGAAAGTAAGATGTAATATAGGTTCAAATTTTGGATATTATTCCTCCTCTATTCGTTCAAGCTTCTCATCTTCATTCTAGCAATATAAGATTCTTTTGCCATTATATGTTCAATGTCCATTCTCTTTGTGGTTCTATAATGCTTGCACTTGAACAGTTTGTTCATGTTTTATTTGTGTCTAAGGCCAGATAACTGTCATCTTACCTGCCTTGATAAATTAGATTTGCAAGCTTCTTTGCTGCCTATAGCTAACCATCCATATGTGGTCATATATGCATCTACCAGTATAGTCAGTGTTCTCTTTTGCTACCTATAGCTAGCTTTGATTTATGTTTATGTATGCAATCTACTGGTATAGTCGGTATTCTCCATCTATCCATTGAATTTATAACTTATTGAGCATTAATGGTCTAAATCCTTGTATTGGTGAGAGTGTTCATGCATGCCTTGAGTGAAAACAGAGCTAAAATGGTTATCTAACTTGATCCAAACAATCATTTATTCCAATAGTTCAAAGAAAAATATTGAAGATTATATGTTTCGAGGCATCTCCGAGCTACAACCTAGGGGAGTTTCTTGGAGTGATAACAGAGGCAAATCCACAACTTTCAAAAGAAAGATCAAAATCCTTTCAAGACCAGTGGAGTGGTTGGTCTATCACTCAGAATATAAGGTCCAAAAGTGACAATACAAATCCACCTAAAGCCAACTAAATACAAAGAGAAAAGAGAACTCCACTCTAAAGTCCCTAAAGATGCAACCAATCAAGCAACTTCCAAGTATTTCCGCTTCTAGTGATGAGGACCGAACACCAAAATACAAGAAAGTGAAGTAAGGGACCTTCCAAAGATAGTTTGGTATAATTAAGTCCCAAGTCTACTAGCGAAGGTAACATAAACAATTTTTCTAACCCTAGACAAAAGCCTTTTCCGGTGCAAGTACTCGAGCTTCGCAAGGGTACCCTACATAAGTACTAATGAACGTGATGCAACATCTACCTCAGGTGCCGTAGGATTCCCCTCTACAGCAACCTATGCGGTCCCTAGGAATAACAACTATGGACACCAGTTCATATCAAAAGCTAAACAAAATAGTCTTAGGGTGGGATCCAACAAGTAGGAGAGGGGGTATCTCCCTTTCCTTGTCTTCACTCTCCCTCGCGCTTGACTCCTAGTTGAAAGGAGCTTTCTCAGTCTTTCCAACGACACTAGATTTCACTCATTATTCAACATATATATTTAATAGTTTGAGTGGCCTTGGAGAGTTAACTATGAACCCACCTATTCCAAGGCTCTAAAGAGCTAGAATTGTTGATGTCATTAATGACAAATCAAAAAATATTCTAGTTCTTTTTAATTAAGTGCTTGATTTTAAATGGTTGTTCTTTAGGTCATGGGTAAAATGAGAGTGCAACTTGTGGTGTTTTGATGCAAAAGAAATCAATACAAGCTTAGCTATATGTAAATGCAGCTATTTTTCTTCGATGAAAAGAGATTTCTATAAGGTTCTACAAATAAACTTGTAATTTTTTTTTTCTTTTTTTAGAAAACACACTCCACACACTCAAAATCCAACAAAAAGACTAAGATTCCTGTAGTGCAAACTAACTTAATGCAAACTATAATGATGGTCCAAGATTCTGTGGATTCCCATACAATAAGAAAATGTGTTCCTTCACAAGATCAATAGGCCAACTTGACTACAAGGAGGGCACGAATTCAATGAAAAACTTCCCTCGAAACCAAGAAAAACCAGTCGAAAAAAGATCACAATTGCTCAAAAATACTGAAGAAACCAAAACCAAGAAACTAAAAAAGAAAAAGAAAGGAAAGAATGATGTTTTCATCTTTTTATTTTTAAAGAACCCAAAGATATTCTTGATAACACAAAGACTACTAAAATTCTAAGACCAAAAACAAGCATAAAAAGTCCCAAAATTCGCAAGTTATGCACATCTTAAATATAATAAAACTTGAAATACAAAGCATAAAAACTTGCATAGATTGATTTGAACAACATTATAAAGGACTTTGGAAAGCCAAAAGAATGTCAATAAACACTTTCAAGATCGCCAAAGAGGAACTAAAAATCCATGAAAAACAAAATAGGTCAACCAAAAAAGGAAAGCAAAGCAAAGCAAAGTAATCCGAAAGTTGGGTTATAAGCAAAACTGCAATCAATTTCTTATTCTGGAAAGTCAGAAAAATCAAGAACTTCTACAAGAAGCCTTGAACCCAAAGCTCAAACTGAAACTTTACTAAAAATCAAACCCTAGGTTGACTAGGTTTTTCAACAAGAAGAAGATTAGAAACTGAAAACTTGCATGAAAGCAGAGATTTACAGACAGTGAGTGACCCGAAAACAACAAAAACCACCAGGTAACAATCTTAACTGGGTCCAAGATTTTGAAAAACTTATTCAAAATAAGAAAGACAAAGTAGCATGTATACGTGACTGAAACAAAGGAAACTCGCATATACGTTAGTTTATTTGAAGAAACTAGAGTGTATACACTACTGTATCCTCTAAAAAGCATGTATATAAAGATAAATAAAGAAGAAAAAAGATCTAGGCCTGATACAAAAGATCTAAATTGATGCCTAGGAAGGAAATAGGTCATAAACACTGTAAAAAAAAGAAATCAATCAAGTAGGCCCTAATCAAGAAGAAACAACCCAATCTAGGAAAACCAAGAAGTGGAGTTGCCAATTCTATTTCGGGCAGAATCACCCTAGGGTCTTGGGTTGGGAACTCCAATAGAGTATAGGTCATACATCATAAAGAGACACACAAATAAGTAGCCCTAATACTTAAAAGGTTAAACTTGGTACATAAGGTCTTACCCATAGGTCCTAAATTTTAGGTCGTTCCCGTAGGGTTTAAACCCTCTGCTTCTTCCTCGCGCTTTAAGATTTGCAATTCTTTCAAGGAAAAGCATATACACCAAAAATAACTAAAAGCATGTTCATGATATAATGTTAGATAATATAAGCATGTAAGAAAATAAGCATCAAAGTGATATTTTATAAGAAAATCATGACATAAATTAATGCATAAAGACCATAATCATCAGGAACAAGACAATGGCTCTTTATTATGTAAGCTAAAGAAAATAAGGAAGAACTATAATCTAAGTCATCTGTTGGCTCCAAGCGAAATTATCCTCTTGAGTTTTCCTAGCCAGGCCTCAACAATCCTCCTCCATAAGTATACACAAGGATGTCATGAAGGGATGATGAACATCTCATGAAGGAAACATGGGTTTCTTATGACTGGGAGTGCAGAAGGCATAGGGATATATTTAGACTTGATCAGGGATGTAATCAACTATAATATAAATATCCAAATCTTCTTCCTCTAGGCCTTCCCATAGAGATGTATTTATACTTCTCGAAATTAGTTTTTTTTCTTTTCAGTTGGGAAATAGTTGGGCCATGGGCTATAGTAGGTGGGTATCTGGTAAAACCCGTAAACCCCTCTCGAATTAAGGGAGATTATGTATTTTTTAATGTTTTAACACATATATGTGGGTTGGGTATAGGCTGACTCACGTGTAAATGTGCTTTAGATAGGGCATAATCGCATATGGGATTTAAAACATTATTTTTTAGAAAATGGACCAAGTCTAGTAGTGAAGGGTTTCCCTAAGCCATATCATAGAGCATCAAATCTACCAAGGGTGATAAATGGTGCTATAACATGGTGTTAAACTTCAACTTTATTATTTACACTCGTGGATTGTGTTGATTGTACCTTGAGAGCCATTTTCATTATTGTTGGTTTCTCTCGTGCTTGTTAACAATTTACATTATTGACTGGTAATCAGGTGGTTTCTACCATGTTCAAAATCATAATATCTATTCATATGGTTAGATTCATACTTTGGTAGGGACAAAGATGAAGACCCTGGACATCATCTATTAAAATCCAAGATTTGAGGAGTTATTGGGTATTCATGATTGTATACATGATCCTTTTCATACATATGGGTGCGTCCATGCTGTGGATCCATACATATGATCCTTTCTAGTTGGACGGTTGCATCCATACCATGGGTCCATACACATGCTCTGTACTAGTCGGATGGTTGCTCCCATGTCATGGATTCATGTATTGTTATATGCCTATTCAGATATTTATAGTTAGCCATATTTGTATCACAGATGTCAGATATGTACATTGTATCATGCTTGATTTGCAGGTCTCTTGATAGTCTTTTTTCAGTCCTTGCCTTGGCTTATAAATCATTTAACCCATCACTCCCTGTTTTTCCTTCATGCTTTAGGGGGGAATATCTTACACAATATTTTGTCACACCTCCTATTCATTTCCTGTTCTGCATCCCGAAGTGCCAAAATGTAGATGATTGTGAAGTGTACTCATCATGAAGCACATACTAAAACATCCCTGAAGAATGGAAGAAAAAAATGCCCTGAGTCAATTATAGAGAAGGTTGATTGAAAACCTAAATTTTAGGACCAATTATCTTTACTCCATTTCTTACCCATGTTGATGGAAGGCTTAATTTCTTTGACCTAGCATTCTCAACATGGGTTTTGATATAAAATTCCGTGATGAACCTCTTCTTGCAGGTTTTCTCAAAATCGAGGAGAAGCTTCGTATGCTAAAAACTTCGAGAAACAATGAGTTGGATCTTGTTGGGTAGAGATATGGTTGAGCTCTCCCATTTGGAGCTCTTGATCCTAAATTTAAGGATCTTCCCCTTGAGATTTGGACATTCTTACCTCTTTTGTGAATCCCTAACTCCCTCTCCCTTCCTATAAATAAAATCCCCTCCATCCCCAAATGGTTGGTCATTGATTGTCTACATTCCTATGCTGAGATTGTGCCTAAATGCTTCCCATTTAACTTGGAGAAGGAGCACTTGAAGAGTCTTGGCTTGGACTTGGACATCCACAGAAAGGACGTCTCCAACATCAAGGCAATGGTTGTATGCTTCCATTTTTCATTCATTAATATATACGTTTGATGTTCACTTTCCATAAATGTTTAAATATTTATGCATCTATCTTGATACTCTGTTGGGCATGGAATCCCCCTACAGCATGTTTTGGGGCACAAAGCCCAAGTTTTGGTCAAATATGTTGTAAGAATCCGTGAATTGCAAGCGCGGAGTGTGAAATGTACATTGAGTCATAGGGTTGTCTACCCTAAGTTTTGTAATGTAATGTAATGTAATGTCATGTCCACCTACCCATGGTCCACGGACCATGGGATTGTATAAATAGAGCAAGGCTCTAAGTTGTAAAGAAAGGACAAGATAGATAAGAAGTATAAGTGTCTTGGGTCGTAGTAATAGGAAGAGGCTCTACAATTGAGTGTGCAGAGGCCTAGTAGAGTCCACAGCTGAGTGCATGGACCCCTGCAGCTGAGCGCGCAGTGAGGAGTTGAGTCTGTAACTGATCCAGGTGGATGTTGGTGGCCACCCACCTATCCCACTTGGACCCCCACAATTTTCTCTTTCAACATTTTCAGTTTCCTTAATTGTAGCACAACTTACTATTTTTAGCAGTTTTTCGGGTCATGCACTTCCGGAGCCGTTTTGAGGCCCTAAACGACGTTTTTTGGGGAATCCGGGGGCAACATGGGGCCATGCAAGGGACCAATGTTGCTCGTTTCAACAATGGTAGTTCTCGGATAGATCTTTCTAACGAGCTATCATACGCGTCAAACGGAGATCGTATGCCAAAGTTACAACCCCAGGAAATTGAT
>APFE031748550.1:5677-26231 GCA_000404065.3 Pinus taeda
TCTCGTTTGAGCTAGCTTTCTTCCATCATTGATAAAGCTTCTTCTGTGAGCCTATAGAAGTTGGCTTGAGCCCTAGCGGACTTGTGCCAGCTGACCAAGTGATAGCTGTGACAAGAGCTAGTACTTGTGCATATAGCATCGCCGCTTCCAAGTTTGTACGAACTACCGGGTTGATAAAATTAAGAGACAGGAAGCCCCAGGAGTTGTAGCATTATTGCTACAATACTGGGGCTCACCAGCTGCCATGGTCAACTTCCATATCAAGCGAGCGAAGCACCAACGAGATCGAGGGTTCACCTTTCTCTTGGATGGCTAGATGCACGTGCACGGTACCAGTGGACTACTCTTTTGAGTAGATCTGATTATTTGTGTTCTTCCCATGTTTCAGGGACGAAACATGCTAAGGGGGGTGGAATGTTATATACCTAGGGGGGGGGAATATGGGGTACCGAGGGAGGTACCCAAGGTAATAATGTAATAATGGGATGGGCCATAGTAATAAATAAGGTGGTTAACCCATATCATGTAAGGGACCACAAGTAGTTAGTAATAATGTAATGGGCCCATGGTATTAGTGGATGGTATGAGGGAACCATGGTAATGATCCATGGTATTGCATGTATGAGGCCTATATAGAGGCTAGAGACTCCACATGGGAGAATGTCAAGAAATATAGTCAAAGAATTGTCAAGGATTATTGTATGTACAAGCATATGGCTTGTGGAGTGTTGTCCTTCCTTAAGGAGTGAATGTATGGTGTTTCCCTACCATAAGGGTTTGATCAATAAAGAATCATTTCATATTATTTCTGGGTTTATTTGCATTTTCATATATTTTCTTATTAGATCTATAATATTTCCGGGTTAGATCTACAACAAAATATATTTGGATACACTTGACATGCGAGCTAGCAGTCATGGATTTTATTCTATCGCTGGTTTTGAGAAGCATCACTATTATTACCACCATCATTCTTATAGGAGGAGTGAGAGGGGGTACTTCCTAGATGAGTTGGAGAAATCTAGGCCTCCTACATTTAATGGGGAAGTGAAGAAATCAAAATATGTAGAAGCATGGTTTCTTGGGATGAAGAAGTTCTCCAGATTACATGATTATTCAGAGAACATGAAAGCTAATATAGCTACCTTTAGTCTCAAGGGAAAACAAGACATCTAGTGGGAATATGTTAATAATGTCAAGGACATTATAGAATAGGATATGAGTTGGCATGAGTTTAAAATAATCTTCAAGAAGAAGTACTTGTTTAAGAAATATTATGACAGGAAGGCCAAGGAATTCTATGAGCTTAAGATGGGTTCCATGACATATGAAGAGTACATGACCAATTTTATAGATCTTTTTAGTTATGTTCCCTACCTCAAGGATGAGAAGACGAAGGTCCAAAGGTTCATCAATAGACTGCATTTAGCATTCAAATATTAGATTGAGTATGATGAGCCTCGATAATTAGAGGAATTCATTAGGAAGTTGAATAATTGTTATGAGAATTATAAGTGCAAGCCTAAATTCAAGCATGACTAGAGAGGTAATGAGAATACTAAAGGAAAATGGCATAAGAAGCGACTAATATTTCAGGATGAATATGACAATGAAAATGTTGGACCTTATAGGAAGTTGAATGCAGCTAAGAGGGGACATGGGCCTCAGCCTGAGGAGAAGCAGAATAAATTCAATGGTAAGAAAACTTTGAGGTGTTGGACTTGTGGTGGAGAGCATCATAGGAGGTACTCTCCATGACATCAAGGTGGAAGGCCTCAAATTTATAGTGCTTAGGAGGTGCATATAGTTGGATATGTAGGCCAAAGTACTCACTGGATTTATGCAATAGAGGATAATAGGCAGACAAACCATAAAGTATTTATTATTAAGATGGAAGGTAAGCTTTGTGATCAATATGTTTCTATTTTGATTGACCATGGATCAAATTATAGCTATATTACTCCTGACCTCATGGATCAATGTCGGTTGAGTAAAGAGGTGCATGTAGAATCTTTGTTGGCATAGTTGGCTATAGGAACTAAGAGAAGAGTTCATCATTGAGTGAGTTCTTGTGCATTTGAGCTTAATGGTATGCCTATTGTTGAGCCTCACAATTGCTTCTTTTTTATACTCTTTTTCACTCTATATATTTCATTTTTACCTTCATAATCACACATTGGGCATCAAGTTACAGAGATTATGACATGGAAGGTATAATTTTTTTTTGTATTTCATAAATACATAAAATTATTTATTACTTAGTTTAATGTTTACTTAAGATATTGAATTGCAATGATTCTGTATCTAATAAATGATTATGCAACCAAGTTTGTGGTTTCATAGGTTCTGAGGTGTGAGCTGGGAAGTGAAATATATGGATAGGTGGAAATTGATGCACTCAATGATTTCCTCCTATTCTGATTAACTAGATTGATGGAAATAGGTCTTAGCAATGTGGTGAAAGGCAAATTCAACCTCCATAATCGACAAGTGAGAGAGCATGAGATCTATGCCTCATGATTTGCTTTGATAATATAAAATCATGAGTGAATTATACAATATTGTCTTTTTAGGTAAAATTTTGGTTTCTATTGATAGGGATTAGGCATATAGCTCTGAAAAATTTATTGCCATGAGCTCTATAAATATATCTCTCACAAGAAATGAACATGTTATTAAGTAAGGATGCAACAATCAGATTTAAACTTTGTTTTTAATACTATGTTTATAAAAGAATCATTTCATTTCCTCAATGCATGGTTAAAGTGCTTGATCAACAACATAATGATTGTCTGCTTCTCGTGGAGCCCCCCCTCGAGACAGTAAGGATTCTTGCTTTGTTTTTAATAGTTGGCTATGAGCTTTATATTCTCATAGATTTCTTCTTATTCAATCAATTATTTATGTTTTCAATTTTCTTTCAGGGTTAAGTTAAAATTATTATGCTAATCATTCTTATTATTTAGATTTTGAATGCACATGGATAAAGTTTAGTAGCAAAGATCTAGTTTCACACTGAGTTTCATCTTAGACAGTAGATTATTAGCAAAATTAGTTATTAATTGAAGCATGTGTGATCTTTAATTAAAGTAAGTGTGGCTGTATTTTAAGCAGAAGTTTGTTTCATTTCATTTTTCATGTTAGTGTGATTTCCATTCATGTAGATGTGACTTTCTTTAGACATGAGATTTCTTAAGTAAGAGAAGTTTTCAATTACACAACAGAGTGTGAATTTTATTTAAGAAAAGTATGGATTAATTTTCATTTATGTAAAGTGTGGGATTGATTTCTATTTTAAAGAAAAGTGTGGAATCTTATAAGTACAAGTAGTTTTGTTTGAAAGTAGAGAGTGTGATCATCATTGTAGAGATAATCTTAGTTTCTAGGAATTACTAATCTTCTCATGTGCATTCAATAACTTAATTTAGTTTAGAATTAATATTTTGATAAGTCAATTTAGTTTAGAATTTGTGTGAATAACCAAAGACTTCTAGCACATACAATGCACTTACATTTCATTAGTTTACTAGCCCTAGTTGATAATTCATGTCATTAATTTAAGATCAATTAAATTACCAAACATTTTTGCGTCATTGCTAGGGAAGTGTATATAGTATTTTTTTTTTAGTTCAAAAAAAAAAAATCATAGGCAAAGAGATTCTAGAGGTAAAATCTTAATTCCAACATCATAACTCACCCCACCATAGACTTGTAGTGCCACACCACCCACTCAAACTAATATTCCATCATTTGCAGGAAAACATAAACTTCCTAAGTTACTCTCATCCGAAATCCAACCTAGAGATTCACCAACCTCATCAATTGAAGAAATAATAGAAGAAGAAGATCCTACATCCCCAACAGAAGTAGTAGTTTTTCGATCTTAAACTCGAGAGAAACTTCTTAGGAAAGAACTAGAAATCCCTGGTGAAGAAGAGGAGGAAGAAAATTATTTTAATTTACCATTGATAGAGGAACTAGAAGAACTAGAAGAGGAATTAGAAAACCCAATTTTGGAACCCTATAATAGTTCTAAATAATCTACAATGGATGGAGAAGGGGAAGGAGAGGTACATAATATCAATGATGTACAACCTAGGATTGGTGGAGGGAGAGGAGGAAATAGGCAAGAAGGAAGAGGTGGAGGAAGAGCGATAGGATGAGGTAGAGGAGATATAAAACCCTTTGAATTTCCCATCCTTGATGAAGATACAACAACTACAATGAAAAACATCTCACCCTCCATCCTTCCAAATTTTCATGGATTAAGAAGTGAGGATCTTCAAACATTTATCTTTGAGTTTGAAGTCTTGTGTAGATCTTATGATTACTTTCTTGACACCGAAAAGTTGAAATTGTTTCCAACAACTCTTAAGGGTGCAACATTAAAATGGATCATGGGCTTAGGAGGAAATTCTATAAGAACATGGGAAGAAATGAAAAGTACATTCTTAGAGAAATATAAGGACTATTGTATGCCCCATAATCTTAAGGATGATGTATTTAAAATGATGCAAAAGGAATATGAAAATCTTGAAGATTTCATTGAAATATATTCTTATAATGTTAAAAAGTGTAAAATGCATGAATTGGATTAAGAAACTTTGAAATATCTCTTATTAAAATCCATTGGAGATAAGTGGATTGATATTCTCAATTTGATGGGTAAGGGAGATATTTATTAGTTATCACTTTCAGAAATTTGTGAGTTATGCATACACATTTCAAGAGGTAAGGCAAGAACTAGGAAAAATCCAAGAGATCCTCTCATGTCTAGGATTAATAAAGCTGCAGTTGGGACAATAAGTAGGGTTGAATTAGATAATTTTCTTGAAAACTTTAAGACTGGCATTTTGGGAAGTCTTAGTGGAAAAATAGATATCCTTAAAGTGAAAAATAAGAAAAGAGCTTAAAATGTTGCATTATCAATCTTTTGTCCCGAATCTAGAAAAAACATGCTCTGGGAGAATGCCCTCTTGACTTAAAAAGAGTAGAAAGTTGTCTTATATGTGCAGAAAGTCATGATACAAAGGAATGTCCTTTAATACCAGGTCTTCTAGTTGTTTACCAAGAGGAACTAATACCAAATCAAGTAGATCACCTTTGTTTTATTGCTAAGAGACTGTGGAAAAATTCACAACCAAATATGAATCAGGGTTTTAACACTCAAGCATTTGCATAACCATCACACAAAAATTGGATTACATCGAAGCCTTGGAAATCTTGACCTCAGCCTTTGGCACAAGGATGGAAAAATCATTATGGAGAATATCCTCAATATCAAAAAAATTACCTTGTTTTTCCACCACAATATTTTCCTCAACATGTTCAACCAACTCAACCTCATAATCCAAATCCACAACTTTCATTACCATTTCCTCAAAGACCAAATCAAGTTCTTGCTCAACCACTTCCAAATCCAAATAATAATAGGAATTCACAACCTATTTACAATATGAAAGGAAAAAATTTCCAAACCTACATGATAACTCCACTAGATCTAAACAATTTCCAACTTATATTTGGCAGAGTACTAGAAAAGAAGTCCCCATCAGTTATTATTCAGGAATCTGAAAAGGAGAATCTCTCTGAAAAAAAGAAATCTCTTATTAGGAATACAAATATTAGAAAGAAACCACCCCTTGACATTCTAAGGATATTTTAATAAAATCAACTCCTCATAGAACAACCTTGACTATATGTCCAAACACCACCTTTTCTTGAGAGATTGAAAATTTATAAAGGGGTAGAAAAACATATTGTATTGCCTAATTATGATGTGATAGATGAACTGAATAATGCTTGTATAAAAATTAATTTGTTACAAGCTATCAAATAAATACCAATATTTACAAATATAATTAGGGATTTAAGTATTAAAAGGACAGGAAGAAAAAGAAAAGACGTCAAAAGAATCCAATTAGTTGGAAAAATTGCAAATGTGATGATGGGAAAAACAACAATTCAAAAATATCTTGATCCACGAAGTCCCATTGTCAAAACGCATATCAATGGTATCGAAATTCCAAACACATTGATTTATTTAGGAGTAGCTATAAACATCATGAGTAAACAAACTATGAATCAATTGAAACATCCTAATCTTGAATATACACCCACATTGTTGCAATTAGGAGATAGATTTGTTATTAGACTTGATGGTGTATTAGAATATATATTTGTATGCTTAGATTATTGCAAGTATCCTGTTGATTTTATGATTCTAAGACCTAAGAGTAATTTGGGAGGACATCCATTGATTCTAGGAAGACCATGGTTAGCTACAACTAATGCTTTTACAAGTTCTAGATCTGGTGATAAGTTTATTTCTGATGGAAGTTCAACAAATAAGTTCACATTATATCCTCCTGCAAAAACAACAATAGAAGTATAAAGCGAAGAATGGATAGATGATGATATTGATATACGGTGAATCTTTTTTACTTCACAAATAGATGGAGAAGATCAAATTTTTAATTTAATGGAAAATTATGAGTCTTCCTCATATTGTGAATGTAATCCAAGTTTTCAAGAACAATGTAATATTGAATATTTATTATCTCATAAATTATCTTTACATTCAATGGAAAATTTTCGCAATTCTTCTATAGAAATCTTTGTAGAAAAAACATTGAATATCAATAATAATATGGAAGTATTTCAAAAGAAAGATTTAATAAAAATGTTACAAGAACATTCCTCTGCTTATGCATGGGAATGAAATGACATGAAAGGAATTGATCCCATTACTTCTATGCATCATATTTACATTGAATAAAAGGCCAAACCAATTTGACAACCTCGGAGGAGAATGAATCCAATCTTAAGGGAAATTGTTAAAGAGGAACTACAAAAATTGTTAAATGTGAATTCCATTTATCCAATATCAGATAGCCAGTCAGTTTCACCATTGGTAATTGTTCCTAAAAGGAATGGAAAACTAAGAGTATGCATTGACTATAGGGAATTTAATAAAGCTACTTTAAAAGGTCATTTTCCACTTCCTTTCATAGATCAATTTTTAGACACATTGGCGGGAAATAAATATTTCTCATTCTTGGATGGTTTTAGTGGATATAACTAGATCCAAGTATCTCTGGAAGATCAAGATAAAACCATTTTTACTTGTCCATGGGGAACCTATGGCTATCGAGTACTTCCTTTTGGGTTATGTAACTCACCTACAAGATTCCAAAGGGAAGTTTTAGGTATTTTCTCTGATCTAGTTCATGATTGTGTGGAAGTTTATATGGATTATTTTACTGTGTATAGAAATTCCTTTGAGGAAGCTCTTAAAATTTTGGAAAATTTTCTCATTAGATGTAAGGAAGCAAATATCTCATTACGCCATGAAAAATGTTTTATGATGTTTATTGAGGGAGGTGTTTTAGGACACCATATTTGAGGGAATGGAATTAGAGCGGATAGATCTAAAGTCGAAGTTATTTCTAAATTATCAATTCCAACTTGTCAAAGAGATGTTAGAAGTTTTATTAGTTTTACTGGTTACTATAGAAAATTCATAGAAAAATTTACAAAAATTACTTCTCCACTTCTCAAATTTCTCACAAAAGATTGTAAATTCATTCCGAATTCTATTTGTCAAAATTATTTTGAAACATTGAAATAAAATATTTCTGAAGCACCCATTCTAAGAGGACCAAACTGGAAACTACATTTTTGCATTCCAATTGATACTTTAGATACAACTTTAGGAGTTGTACTGGGACAAAAGGATTTAACTCCTTATGCTATTTACAATACTAGTAAAACTTTGACCCCTGTAGAGTTAAATTACACTGTAATAGAAAATGATCTTTTAGTTGTTTTCCATGCCATTAATAAATTTAGACATTACATCACTCGTTATGAAATATTTATACATACAGATCATTCTACAATTAGGTATTTAATGAATAAACCAATCACTAATGGAAGAATTAAAAGATGGTTATTGTTGTTACAAGAATTCAATATTACTACTTTGGAATGACCTAGAAAGAAAAAGTACAGTTGTTGACTTTCTATCTAGCATTCAAAATGATAAGAATGATGTACCTCTAGAAGATAATTTTCCTGATTAATATATTTTTGTAGTATCTATCAAATATCATTGGTTTGCAGATATTGTTAATTATTTGGCTATAGGGAAGTTACCACTATATTTTTCTCCTCGAGAGAAAAGAAAGGCAATTCAAATTACTGCATATTACGCATGGATAAATGGAGAATTATACAAAACATGGCCAAATTTCATCATTCAAAGATGTGTGAGAGAAGATGAATTACAAGAGATATTAAATTCTTGTCATGATTAACCATGTGGAGGACACTTCCCTGATGAAATAATTGCCTACAAATTCCTTCTCTTAGGATATTATTGGACTTCCATTTTTAAGGATGCCAAAGAATATGCTAAGAGATGTGATAGTTGTCAAAGAATGGCGAAATGTGTTCCTTCATATGAAATTCCTCTATGACCTAAGGTACCCATTGAACCTTTTGAGAAATGGGCTTTGGATTTTGTTGGTCCAATTAATCCACCATCAAGGAAAAAAAGGTAGATTCTTGTTTTCAATAATTATGTTACAAAATGGGTGGAATCTAAAGCACTTTATTTTGTTACTAAAAATGTTGTATTTTCATTTCCTCTTTAGGACATCTTTACTTGTTTTGGTGTCCTAAGGGAAATTGTGATAGATCAAGGTATTCAATTTACATCTAAGTTTGTATAGAATATAATGGAGGAATATGGAATAAAACATTGAAATTCCACTCTATATCATCCACAAGAAAATAGACAGGTGGAATCCACCAATAAAGTAATTGAAGCAATTCTTACCAAGATTGTGCATCTGCATAGAAGGGACTGGGCATAAAATCTTCCAAAAGATTTATGGGTATATCATACCACGTGGAGAAATACTAGAGGACATACTCCCTATGAACTTGTTTATGGAAAGCAAGTCTTAAAAGAAAGATCCAAGTGGAATAACAAATTCATAAAAGAAAGGAAATTTTAGCGAGGATATTGGGAATTACTTTTTGACTCAAAATTTAAAGGATTTCAAGGGAAATTTCAAACTCATTGGCTTGGGCCTTATGAGATTGAAACTATATTTGATAATGGTAGAGTCAGGATTAGAACCATTGATGAAGAAAAAATGACCTTCCTTGTAAATGGTTATTGATTGAGAATTTATCATAAACCATTAACAAGGGAAGAATTTGTTAAAAATATGCAAGACAATATTTTTGAAGGTGGTTATGAAGCATTTCCATTCCTCTCCAACTTGACTCGCCAAGGTTTTTGTTTTCTTAGAAAAGATATAAAATAAATAAATAAACTGGTATAAACATGAAAACCAGCATTGTTGGCATGTTTATACAAAAAATTTAGGATGAAAACCAAGTACTCTTGGCACCCTAGATTTTCTTTTCAAACACTGCTCTAATCCAATTTTCTTTGTCACCCTCTTTTTCTTTTCAAAATAAGCAGCTACGAAATTGTTGAGAATCTACAACTTTAACAAACTTCTGTAGTTGAGACTGATAGGGACCAATTGGGACATTTGAAGATCTTGGCATAAGAAAATGATCAAGCTTGAAATTGAAGGCATCCAAGGACAATCTACAGAGGTCAATAAAAGCATTAGAATTATACATCCGAAGGTATGTAAATATTATATTAAGTAATAAAGGTAAGAAACATTAGATTATGAAATAAAATAGATGTTACTACCGCCATTTTATGTAATCATTACTATTCAACTTCAATTTTAATTATAAATAGTATTTCCTATCAACGAAGTTGGTCGTAAGACCATTCATCATTCATCATTGTGTAGATACTCCACTCCATAAACCCTGGTAGTTCCACCCTCATTTCATAGTGTGTTTTCTTGAAATCCTTTTCACTCATTTCCATTAACGATTCACTCTCATCTATACTTAGTTTTACAAATCCATTTTCGCTCCATAACCTTGTTAGAAGAAGTAATTGTAGGTTGAATCTTCACTAATTATGGGAAGAAATTCATGGAGGGTTATCCACAAGTCAAACAAATGTTACAACAAGCATAATGGTTGGAATTTGTAGAAACAAATAATGACTATGACAAAGAAGTAACAAAGGCCTTTTCACGAGCATTTGATAGAGTTGAGGTAGATATTGGAGATGTGAAAATGGTAGTAACAAAATATTTCGTGGAAAAACTAACTGGGATACCTAGGGTTGGTGAAAGATAGTTTGAAAATAGATGAATTAAAGGAGGTGAATCGAAGACATTCTCTGCAGGCATGGACACTTCAGTATTTAAGAAAGGCATCCCAAGTACAAATCTTAAAAGCAAATGGAGGAATTCACTGTTAGTCATTCAAAAATTTATTACTTGTGAAGGTAGATTCAACAATATGTTTTTGTTTCATATACGCTTGATGATGCATTTACTTAAGGGTAATGAAATTAATTTGCCTTATTTCTTACTCAATGGTCTGAAGAAAATGATAGGTAATAGTTAGATAAAAATACATTCTATTGAAAATACCACGTTTCATCATGACTTGATAAAAACCTTGATTGAAGCCAGCCTAAAAATATAGGAGATGATTGGCAAAGTTTCTTAATCAGAAGCCATTTTAAAGAAGTAGAACATGAGGAAACCTACAACAACAAAATAAACAGAAGTAGAAGAAAGTTATCTCTAAACCCTAAATATGACCTACCTCTACAACAATAGTAGCCCTCAAAAGATGAAATTCCCCTCATTGATGTATTAGAAAATATTAAAAAGAAGAATGTTATAAGAGGAAAAACCAGTGATAAGGAAGAAAGTTTATCTAGAAGAATAATGGAGGAAATAGAGCAAGCAAGGACTGAACAAAGAAAAGTTCAAAAACAAATTCCTCTTACTAAAACCTCATCCATTATCAGGAGGAGTGAAAGACTCCACAAAACAATGAAGGAATCATCTCGACCATCCATAGAGTTTGTCAATTTGGAATAAGAATAAGGGCTAAGTACTTCATCACCAATTATTTCACCGACAGTTTCATCACTAGTTCTATCACCAATTGCTAATACAGTAAGAAGAAAACCTAAAATTGACCTAGTCTAACATGAGATATATGACTATATAGAATATTTAGATAAAATAGCTACATAAAAGGACATTGCATCCTCTTCAAATCAAGAAAAAAAGTTCATTCTAATATTCCAAAAGGACCTCCAATTATAAATACTCTCAAATAGGAAATTTTTGAATTGGAGACACTAAATAGGCACTTAAAAATAAGAACATGAAACATTGAAAGTGCAAAATGAAATACAGAGGACCAAAAATGACAATATTCTCTTACATATTTCTCTATGGTATGATAAGAATAAGAAGCTAAAATAAAATCACAAATCCCTTAAGACAAAAGTCATAAGTCTTAAGTATAATATTATAACGAAGAAACCAAGAATGGCAGTGACTAAGAAGAAGGCAAATAAGACAAATCTAAATATTTTAGCTCAAGTATTTGTAGGAGTTCAGTAATAGGAAGGGTTAATTAGTTTTGAAGTTTTGCATGATGACATGCAATGAACTCAGTGTGGGGGAATGTTGAGCCTAACAATTGCTTCTTTCTTATACTCTTTTTCACACTATCTATTTCATTTTTACCTTCCTAATCACACATTGGGAATCAAGTTAGAGAGATTATGACATGGAAGGTATACAATTGTCTTGTATTTCATAAATTGATAATGTTCTTTATTAATTAGTTAAATGTTTACTTCAACTACCCAATTGTAATTGTTTTGTAGCCAAGTCTGTGGTTTGACAGGTTCCAAGGTGCAATATGGGAAGTGAAATATATGGATAGGTGGAAATTGATGCAATCAATAGTTTCCTCCTATTCTCATGAACTAGATCAATGGAAATGTGTCCTAGAAATGCAGTCAAAGGAAAAGTCAACCTCTGTAATCGGCAACAGGCAAGCGAGAATGAGATCGATGCCTCATTATTTTCTTTGATAATAGCAAACCATGAGAAAATTATGAAATATTATCTTTTCAAGTTAAATTTGGATTCTGTTGATAGGGATTAGGTGTATAGCTCTAAACAATTTATTGCCATGGACTCTATAAATAAGTCTCTCGGCATAAATGAATAGGTTGTTAAGTAAGGATGCAATAGTGAGATTTAAACTTTGTTTTTACTATTCTTTTTATAAAAGAATCGTTTCATTTCCTCAATGCATGGTTAAAGTGCTTGATAAATAACATAAAGACTATCTCCTTCTCATGGAATGCCCCCTAAAGACATAAAGGATTCTTGATTTTGTTTGTGAGAATAATTTAAGCAAAATCACGTAAAAAATCATTTGTCGACGCGTTTCGAACCAACCAGTGTGGTTCATTGTCAGGACAAGTTGAAGATCCAATCTGAGCGATCAATTAAATAGGGACAGCAGGCCATTCCAACAGCTAAATTTTCCTGTTATCAATTTTTTCTTATTCGATCGATTATTCATGTTTTCAATTTTCTTTCAGAGTTAATTTAAAATTATTATGCTAATCATTCCTACTGTTCAAATTTTGAATTCACATGGATAAAGGTTAGCAGTAGAGATCTAGTTTCACACAAAGTTTCGTCTTAGACAGTAGATTAATTTGCAGAATTAGTTGTTAAATTCAAGCATGCGTGATCTTTAATTCAAGTAACTGTAAGTGTGTTGAAAGAAGAAGTTTGTTTCATTCCATTTTTCATGCAAGTGTGATTTTCATTCATGTATATGTATGATTTTCTTTAGACATGATATTTCTTCAGTAATAGTAGTTTTCATTTAGGCAATAGAGTGTGAATTTTATTGAAGAAAATTGTTGATTGATTTTCATTTATGTAAAGTGTGGGATTGATTTCTATTTTAAAGTAAAGTATGGAATATTATAAGTATAAGTATTTTTGTTTGAAAGGAGAGAGTATGATCATCATTATAGATATAATATTATTTTGTAGGAAGAACTAATTTTCTCATGTGCATTTCAATAACTTAATTTAGTTTAGAATGTATATTTCGATAACTCAATTTAAATAAGAGTTTGTGTGAATAAGAAAATACTTCTAGAACATACAGTGCACTTACACTTCATTAATTTGCTAGCCCTGGTTGATAATTCATGTCAGTAAATTAATATCAGTTAAATTACCAAACACCTACATCAACACATCTAAATGTGCTTCCTTTGGGTTCATATAGCATGTTTTCGGGGAGGATTGGCTATTCATTCACAGCACTAAGAGAGACTTCTATGGCAAGGCCATTGAATGTTTGGATGATGATGAGGAAAGGAAAATATTGTAAGGAAATAATAAACCTACATCAGTGACAATGGTTAGATATATGCGGGAAAAATGCAGTTGTGAGAAGCGATGTGTATTTTTTGCAATTCATATGTCTAGTGACAAAGGGAAAGAGGATGAGGATTACGAAGTCCTAAAGAGGTTTCTTGTCTTGTAGCAATTTCAAGATGTCTTTCCTACAGAGATTCCAAAGTTTCCTCCTCATAGATAGGTGGGTTTTTATATTGACTTGATGTCAGGAGCAACACTCACATCTAAGGCACCGTACATGATGAGTACTCTAAAATTGGTGAAATTGATGTTGGAGCTTAAGGAGATACTTGATAAAGGATATATTAGGTAAACTGTGTTTGCTTGGGGTGCACCAATGTTGTTTTTAAATAAGAAGGATTGTACACTCAGATTGTGTATTCATTACAAAAGGTTGAACAAGGTGGCCATCAAAACAAGGTATCCACTGTTAGAGATTGATGACTTGTTTGATTAGTTGAAGTGAACTAAAGTGTTTTTGAAGATTTATCTAAGACCAAGATATCATCAAGTGCGCATTAGAGAGAAATACATATACAAGACTACATTTGGTAAAAGGTATGGGCACTATGAGTTTGTGGTGATTCCTTTTGGTCTTACCAATGCCTGAGCCACCTTCATGTGTTTGATGAATAGTGTGTTTTACCCTTACCTAGATAAGTTTGTGATAGTCTTTGTTGATTACCTTTTGTTATATTCAAAGAATGAGGAGGAGCATGCATAACACCTAGTAGTGGTGTTGAGGTTGTTAAGGGAGACTCAGTTGTATGCCAAGCTCATTAACTGCATTTTCTTTCAAACTCAGATTCATTACTTGAGACATGTTGTTTCCAAGCAAGGGATAACAGTGGACCTGAAAAAGATTAAAGCTATCTTGGAGTGGACAACTCTTAGGGATTTGGATGAGGTTAGATCATTCATGGGACTAGAAGGTTATTACAGGTAGTTCATTAGTAATTTCTCTAAGATTGGTTGTATTATTACATATTAATAGAGGAAAGTGAAGAATTTTGAATGGAATGAGGAGTGTGGAACTAGTTTCGACCAGTTGAGGCATTTACTTACAAATTCTCTAGTCTTGAGAATTTTAGATCCTAATAAGGACACTATGGTTTGCATAGATGCTTGTAAGGAATGATAGGTCATTTTCTATGAATCAAGGAAGATGAATGAGAACGAACAAAAATATGTTACTCATGATCTTGAGTTGGAAGTTATCATTCATGAATTCAATATGTGGGGATATTATCTCCTTGGAAAGAGGTTTGTTCTGATGATAGATCATAGTGGACTGAGGTATATGTTTGAACGACCCAATCCAAATTCCAAGCAAGTTAGATGGTTGGATGCGCTCCATGAGTTTGACTTTGAGATCATGTACATAAAGGGAAAATAGATTAGACTGGCGGATGCACTCAGTAGGAGAGTGCAGGTGAATCATATTTCAGTTGTGAGCTCTTATTGGACAGATTTGAGGGAGAGGATCTTACATGTAGCGTAGCATGATGAGAGGTATTAGCAGTTGAATAAGGTTTTACAAAAATAGGGTGAAGGTGATAAGGATGAGGAGTACCACCTCAAAGCATATGGTTTGGTCATAGTTAGGAGAAAGATTTATGTGCCAGGTAATAGTAAGTTGAAGAAGCTTACCTTAAGAAAGTTTCATTTCAAGCCATGTTAAGGCCACCCAAGATACCAAAATAATTTGACAACTATCAAAGAGTTCTACTATTGGTCGAATTTGAAGAAAGACATGGTTGAGTTTGTTGCAAGGTGCTTCGACTTTTAGTAGGTGAAAGCTGAATTCAAACATCTACCTAGATTTTTGCAGCCTATTTCGATGTCGAAATGGAAATGTGAGGTAAATTCCATGGAATTCCTTACACAATTGTCAAGGACAATGAGACAACTCGATTCCATCATGGTTGTTATTGACAAGTTGAGCAAGGTAGCTCACTTCATTGTAGTGAAGTTGACTAATCCAGCTAGTGAGGTTGTGATGAGCCCTAGTATTGCAACAAGAATGTTGCAACTCTTAAGACTAACTACTTAAATTATCAACTCGGGGTGCATAAAACTTAAGAGGGGTCATCACTCTATGTTCAGGAGACACCTTCCTCTTCCTAGTCTCACTTCATTTGATGCAAGTGAAATAAGGAAATGAAAAAAATTCAAATGAAAAGAGATCTGGGTAAGCCGCCAAGCTTAAGTTGCACAAGTTAGATCACAATAAAAAAAGCTTGGAAAGTAAATGGCGGGAAGGAAATCTATTCTATTTACAAAAAATGCAAAGCATAATGATAACTAATAAAATATAATGTATATTGCTAGAAAGGAAATGACATTTAAAGGAGATATATTCTATTTTCAGGAAAGAAAAGTCCTAGAGCACTCTTGCAAAAAATAAATCACTCTTTGCATAAAGTAAATTGTGGAAAATGAATTTAGACTAATTGCATAAATCAATATGCAAGAATAAAGAAATATAAGAGCTAAATGGCAGACTAACCAAGCCTCAACTCCAACAAAGTGGCCTCAAAGCCTTCACGGGCTATAAATATACTTCTACTATGAATTTGGAGTGAATCTAGGCAAGGAAAACCTCAAAAACAAATTGCTACAGGTCTGTTAGAGGACTACTACATGACTGATAGGATTGCTACATAAGTAAGATAACTTACCGAATTACCAAGAAAATCAAATGAAAATGAGATGGATTTCTTTTTTTATTAAGTAGGCTTTCCTACGATTGCATTCCAAGTGGAATCACACAAAAATACCCCTGTTAACATGTGTTAAAAAATAGAATGAAATTACTACTCTAAAAACTGGAAATTTAAGAATTAGTGAGCTAGTTAACCTATCAAATGCCTAACTTGACAAAGTGAAAATGCTATGGGGTAATTTATTTATTGAATTCTATGTTTTTAGGAGTCAATAGAAGTGGAATAAACTCAAAATATTCTTGCTAACATGTACTAAAAAATAGCATAAAATTAGTACTATTTTGCTACAAGAGACTTCCATATATTCTAGATTTGTAAACTAGTAAATCAATCCAGGTAGCTCATTGACGAATATGAATTCTCAAAGCTGTTATAAGGATGAATGATTCTTATGAATCTGTAAATAAGATACAAAACAACCCACATCAATCATTTAACTAGTATGACCTACAACAAGAGAAGCATGAATAGTCAATGCAGGAATAAGAGATGCAAGTGAAAAATACATTCAAAGGAAACAAATAAGTCATAAAAGAGAGCTCTGAGGCTCCTAGGATGGCCAAGGCCAAGGATATTCAAATTACTATGAATAAAACAAATCTTTAGAAGCTAAATATGGCACAAAACTTCATTATTTGAATCTATCCATGTACATCCCTACTAGAAATGAAAAGGGATCTACTAAATAACAAGTTTTCTCCAAAAGAAGACAAAGAAATACATTCCTCTAGAGGAAAATTCAAATCGGTGTTATACAAAAGTAATACCGAGAGGGGGGGGGAGATGAATCAATATTATGAAAACTTAAAAATTATTTCTACTAATAAAACTGATTCAGAAATACACTTCAAAAAGATATAACAAGATCATGCACATGAAAAACAAAAAAAATCATCACATGTAGACGCTTGGATTTTAGGTGGAAAAAACCCCCTTCATGGAAAAAAACCACTGAAATATTTGTTGCTTCTTATTTATTATCTATTTCTTCGAAATATTCTCATTTACATTACATCAGTTGGCCACCACTAGCATTCGAGAACCCACCCCATGAATGAAGTGAGAAATGTTGACCACAACCAACTTCCAGCACCTACTCCTACAATACAGAATCAACATGCACTTAGCTTAAACAATTTTGCTACAAGAAAAAATGATTAAGAATTGGAAACACTACTGCATGAATAAAATTAACAACAAATAAGTAAACTCATGCAACCACAGTTGCACACTGTGTTGGGAGCGGGATCCCCCAAGGGCAGTTTTGGGGCTAAAAGCCCATATTTAAGTCAATTTTTGTAATATAATTCTAAAAGACTCCACATTTTGTGGTTATAGAGTGTGAAGGCGTATGTGTCAAAAAGTAAAGTAAAGTAAAGTAAGAGATCTACCCATGGTTCGCGGACCATGGGATTGTATAAAAAGAGCTAAGCTCTAAGTATTTTAGGGAGGAATAGAATGGCAGATCATGTAATAGAGTGATAGCTGTGAAGAAGAAGTCTAAGTCTTGGGTCGTAGCATAGATAGAGGATCTGCAGCTGAGTGTGCATAGGCTTAGGTTAGAATTTCACAGCTGATTGTGTGGACCACTACAGTGTGCAGGGTGAACATAGTCTATAACACTTGGAAGATATTAATAAAAGCAGTTATTCTGCAATTTCTGTGTCTTTTTTCTATTGATGTGTTTGGATATTTTATGTATGAATTTCCTTTATGATGCTTATATGATGCACGAATGAATGCGATTACATTGAATAATTGAACACAATTACGAATATCTGCTTACGTGGTGTTGACTTTAATTATTTGATGTGATAATAAAATCACTTAGAATAATTGAGGAATCTACACAACACGCTGCCATAATAGTGGAAATGTACCTGAGCCATAGGTAAGGGCTGTTGGAAGGTCGATCATATACTTTCGCGAAGGTATTGAAGGCCAAAATAGAGGGTTTGTCTTGCAAGCCCTGGAGTGAAGCCACCTGCGTGAAGGCAGGGATAGAACAAATCAAACGACATCACAACCATCTCAGGGTATGGAAACTTGTTTCCATCATCACCCCATACTACCTCAGGTGAGACTTTGGTCTGCGCTTCGTGGGATGAGGCCGAAAAGGCCAATACTGTAGGGATTTCTTTGGCTAATTAAAGCTGAACCTAGGTCAAGCCCCCTCAAGCCAACAAATGGTTCCGTTGCCAGGACCAGAATCTACATAATAGATGTGTGATGTCGTATCATTGGAATCTAGCAAAGAAGGAGATCAAAGACTAGTTGGATAGGAATATCAATGAATTCGCGATGCAGGAGAATAGAAACCTGCTACTGATAAAGGAACATTGGTTTGATAGATACCTGTATACATAGATCCACGAGATATTTTTCTGCTCCTTCCCTATTGAGCTATACAAGTGGATTATGAAGCTAGCAGATAGCCAAGCAAGGTGGAAAATTGATGGTCCTATTATGTGGACCCCAGAGCTAGTGCGAAGGTTGGAAGCATTAGAGGATAAGATCGCATGCACTATCGATCATTAGCTCAATCATGTCATAGGAGGATTTGTGACTGAATTCGAGGTCGACACCTCAGGTAGCTATAGCAAGGTGAAGTGAAGTTTTTTCAAAGGATCATGAGATAAGTACATAAAATATTTGAATACATGGATTAAAATGTTGTTGTGTGAAAAACAAGTTATGCAACTACCTTGTTCAGGACTAGTGGAAAAAATTACAGAAACGAAGGAAAAAAGGGTTTGGAGTATAGCCATTTGATTTCACCTCTGCAAAGTAATGAAGAAGGGTAGTGAAGGTTTCTCTGCAAAGTGGTATTTAGTTAATAAGACAAGGATTCCTGCGGATACCACCTTTTCCCACACCCCCTCCAACCTCACTACCCTCACCTCCAACTTCGCCCATACCACCTCCACCTCCACCGTGGTTTAATATGGAAAATACAGTGAAGTTTCCTTTGTTCAAAGGCTTGGGAAATGAGGACCTGGACCAATTATGCTTCATTGTAAGAGCTGTATGGGAAGCTCAAAGTGTTACAGATGATCATATAAAGAAGGCAAAACTGGTTAGTGCTCTACAATATCGTGTGCTAACATAGTATATTAAGTACTCTAATGATAACCCGAGTGATGGAGTAGCAGACATCGAGGCAACATTAAATAAGGAATTTAGTAGGCCTAAATCGAAGGTGCAATCGATTGTGGGATTCAAAGAGATCATGATGCAACCAGGAAAGATGCCTTGGGAAAAAGATCAAAGGTTGAAACGTACAATCCATGAAGCCAACATGAATTTGACAGATGGACAGCATTGCGAGTGGTTTGTGGCTTCACTACTACCACACTTATGGAGTGCGTTGTCGTACCAGAAGATAACAACTTAGGTAGAGGCCTTAGAGATTTCCATGAGACTACATGAAACTCTGATGCAATATCCTAATATAGGAGTTCAGCTGATCCATGCACAGCTCAATAATCTTTGCCTTGAAATGCAAAGTTTGAAGCAGGACAGTACTGTTCGACCAGAGGTACGTGAGGAGATATGGTGCTTGAAATGCAAGATTCAGGGTCATGAAAAAGACCATTGCCCGGTCATTGCAAATTACGTTGAAAGAGGAGGACTGATGCCTTTAAGACCAGAAGCTCAAGCAGGACCTAGCGTGGGGCTTGCATTATGGTGCACTATCTGTCAGGTAGCCAGAAAACATGCCATGGATAATTGTCACTTGCTACAGAAGTATGTACAAGCACCACAATAGTTGTTCTACAACTTTTGTAGGTAGATAGGGCACGATGAGCATACTTGCAGAAGCTATGAACTGATGATGGATAGAACTCCCACCTACAGGGTTCAGGCCAAAATGGGACTCCTTGACTAGAACACAGGAATGGCGTAGACAGGATTTCTGGGGCACAAAAGAGGCCGAGGCAGAGGAGGACCTGGTAGAGGTCGAGGATAGTTGATTTTCTACAATTGCAGAGGACCAGGAAACTATGCCCGCGATTGCACTAATCCAACATGTCCCTCATGAAAGTATTGAACGCTGTTTGATCTTGAAATGAAAGACTATCCTACGGTGATATCTAGCATATGTGAAAAAGGGGCGCTACCACCTTCGCTGACTTAGAACCTGCAGATGATGAGGTCTGAGCTGCGTGAGGAAGATCCAAACATAAATATATTTGTCAGAAGTGGAATTACGACAAGAGATGTTAAGGGGAAATGACCAGAAGATAGTACATGAGTTCACAAAGCCCCGACAAAGGAGGTTGACTTCGATTTGGAGTGCACTTGTGAAGCCTTCATGGAAGCTAAGAAGAGCTTCATTGAGGCCTCCGCCTCAGAAAGCAAGGATAAGCCTGAGCTGTAAATGGACCCCTCTATGCTCACGACTTTCCACGAAACTTGTATGATGTTACTACACGACAGTAAGGCTAT
>APFE031748550.1:42069-56713 GCA_000404065.3 Pinus taeda
TTCAATGGATTTTATCACAGGTTTACCCAAGTCTGAGGGAAAGAGTGTCATCATGGTGGTAGTTGACAAACTTACCAAGTATGCACACTTTTGGGCATTATCACATCCATTTAAAGCCAGTACAGTTTCTACTGCATTTATGGAAACAATTCAAAAGCTACATGGAAACCCAAAGATTATTGTAAGTTACAGAGATCCCATTTTCACTGGAAATTTTTGGACAGAATTATTTTCTTGTCTTGGTACTTAGTTAGCTCATAGCTCATCTTATCACCCTCAATCTGATGGGAAAACTGAGATAGTAAACAAATGTTTGGAAAGATATCTTTGTTTCTCTGTATCTGATAAACAAACACAATGGGTCAAATGGTTGCCTCTGGCTGAATGGTGGTATAACACTTCCTTCCATACAACAACAAAAATGACAAGTCTATCCTAGTCATGACAAGTGAGTTGTCCGATGTTTTTTTGACCTCAACTTTTCCATCAAATATGTGAATGGAGTGTTCTAAAATTCATGTGGCAATTTTCTCATGAATCAAGCAACCAAGTATCTTTCCATGAAGCAAGTGAAGCATTAAATAAGTCTTCATTTACTCCAATGTTGCAATGAGCCACAACATAATGAGCGGAATCGGGTGTTTTACCTTTCCCTTTATTTGATTATTTTACTTTCTCTTCATCCCTTTCCTATTTAATATTGTCCCAATAGAGCTTACATGTAGAAGCATAATGTCCATTTCTATTACACCAAATGCAATGAAGATCATACCTTTCTCCTTGGAACTGTCTATCCCCCCTACCTCTAAAATTATTCCTTCCTCGTCCTCTTCGACCACCTCTTCCTCTAGAAAATTTTGCCTTTGATTATTCTCTTTTTTTGCAAGGCATGCAACTTCTTTAGGAGACTAAGAAACTTTCTTCTTCTTCCCAAAATATTTCTCTTTCAGCAAACTTGTCCGCAAGAGTTTCAAAATAAATCTCTAAAAGTTTGCCACTAGCTTGTAATGACTCAAAAGATAATGGGAATAAGTGGGATACAATTCCTTGACAAAATAAGTGAGAGGAACATCCATTTTAACATTAGTGGCTTCAATTTCATGCATAATGGCTCTTATTCAGAGGCTAAGGCAAGGGGATCATCATCCTTCAATTCTAAATTAAATAGTTTGATCATCAATTGAACCACTTCTAGCTCAGAGTGTGAATCATATAATTCTTTCAAATTATTTAAAGCACCAAAATTATCTGTAAAAGGAGAAATATGACAACTCACCTCTTCAATGATGGATGTTGCAATCAAGGCATAGGCCTTGTTTTTCTTGCTCTCCCAACTGGCATGCTCCTTATCAGAAGTGGGCTTCTGAGGAGGATTGCCTCCTTCTCCTTCACAAACTCCTTCCCAACACTCATTGAAAATCAAGGTATGTTTTATCATCCTAGACCACTCATGGTAGGTCTCTTTACCAATGAGATCTAATCCCACTATGGAGATGAGTGAATACATCATATAATTTGATCTGGGCCTAAAATAATTACATTACTTGCAACAAAAATTGATGTCTTTGATATAAAACTAATTGCCTATGTCTTCAAAAAAATCTTCAACTAAGAATATAGGCTCTCAATATACCTTCCATTTATGTAATTTCATATCATATAATATTGGAGTTTAACCAGCAACATATACTTATTTAAAAATAATGCTTTCATAAACTTCTTGAGCCATACCATAGATGTCTTATTTCAAAAAACAATGCATTTATAAAAGGGCCAATGCACATTCAAATAGGCCTTCACACACGTATGTGGCAAATTACGGGGAATGACTTGTGGCTAGGGGAGAAAGGCCAACCAAGATCGGATATAGTTGGTTTTCCACGAAATCTATTTTAACACTTCATACCATACATATGGAATATTGAATATGTCTCACTGCAATTGAACACATGGTTATATATATCATGAGCTCAAAGTATATACCTCGACCTTCAACAAAAAATATTCAACGCGGGATTGAATTCACCAATGCACTAACCAGTTCTATATATGCATTCATGACCTTCCAACAATCAACATAAGAATATACAATGCATGGTTTGAACTCAATTCAAATTTTTGCATACCGGTTAGAGTTTTCTTGCAATGCACTAGTCAACAAAGGTCTTCAAAAATGATTTAAAGCAATTATTGAATGTACATTGAATTGCCATCACATGAATGAACAATTATTCATATATGCATCATAGACTCGCTCCTCTTCTTAACGCATAGGGTTTTTAACCACGGTTTTAAAAACACATTGACTCACTCCTTCAAATCCACAAACACTATGGAGCTTAGTGATATGGACAATTTTGAGGTGAAAAAGCAGGAAAACCAGCAGAAAATAGGAGTTACAAGTCTAAAATGGGACTTGCGCACTATTACCATGTCAGGCCATGAAAGTAACTCCACAAATGATATTGATTTTTGAATTAAGAGAAGAAATGGATATATGCAAGGAGAGGGAGAATATTAGGATTCATATTCCAATGTCTCTTCATCTTCCAATGTATTTCATTTTCTATTTATAATATTTACATGAATTTCCCAATCCCTTAGGATTAGGTGTCAACTATAAATACTTTTTTATGAACATTGGATTTATCTTGTAAGTTATCTTGGACTCTCGGTGATCATTCATATTCCTCATATTAACCCAAATGGATTAGATTTATAACATTTCCCCCTTAATCTAGAGGGTCGAATGTTATTCCACACAAAGAGACGAGGACAATTTCCAATGGTTGAATGTGCTCTCTAAATTTGGTGGTTTGGCGATGACCACAAACCCAATGGCTAGTAGAAGTTGAAGTCTTCTATTAAATGATGATTTAAGTTTTTCCACCAACTCTAGAACTCTTCTCTAAGGCTCAATGATTCTTGATAATTTTCCAAATTTGTTCCGAAGTTGATGTCTTTTTTTTATTGGAAGTGCTCATGAATGGAAATTTGAAAATTACTACAAATTGATGGTGGTTTGAAGGTGACTACAAATTATTGGACCTTGTCTCTAGGGCTCAAAATTCCCAGTAACATTTCCATAATTGGCTAGAAGTTGATGTCTTCTGCTAATTGTAAGTTCTTGCAAATGGAAATTTGATGACCACAAATTGATGTATAGTAGAATTTGTAAGTCTTCTACTAAATGGTGGTTTCAGGAATACCATAAGTTGAATCATGCTCATGGCTCTAACTCTAGAAACAACTTTGATTTTGGTTTAGGCTTGATTCTTTGGTTTTGGTTGTGGCTAATGCTTGCTTGTATGTGCTTGATTGATTGGGATTCAAAACTAGAAGCCTCACTGTTAATCACTTATTATATTTACCCCTTGTTAGGTACAAAGTGAGAAGATGAAAATATTTCCATAATCCTCACAAGGATGGAAATCAAAAGCTCTAATCCCACATGTGGCCAACTTAACGAGGACGTTGGATTCCACTAAAAATGCACCCACTTATAATGCAAATTAATTTGTAAACTTAAAAAAATATTATTTTCAAGTTACCATTCTTGATTCTTTATTAAACATGCCACTAATTACCTAGTGACTATCTATTTTGACAATGTGTCATTGATTCCAAAAGTAAACCCTTCAAAGAAATTGGTGGAGAGAAATTTATCCTTCCAAGTTGGCATGGAATAGATTATCAATATGGGTGTTGATTACTCTCAACACGAAGCCACTAAGAAGTCAAGAGGACAGAACAAGGAGGAGAAGTTGAAGGTTGCTAATTTGAGGAGATGTTCCATGAGTTTCAGTAATCTCCCATGGTGGGCGCCAATGATTAAAGAAAATCACGCAACCATTTGGTATTTGGTCGACCCTAAATATTATGATAAAGTGGACCTAATGGTATGATTATGAAGAAAACTATCAAGATCACTTCCCCAATAGTGTGGATGCTTGATACTATCATAGAGTATGGTTTTCTTCGTAGAAAATGATGCATAGTTGCACATAGATCAAGAAAGAATAGAGCACATTGAGAAAAATGTATGTAGATGGGTGGCAGGGTTTTAGAATCTACAAATGGATGTGAAAATGGTAAAGAATTTTTACTAAGCATAGTAGACAGAGTCTAAGAGAATGGTAGAGAAACACTTTGAATTGTTGAGTGGATAGGTTTAAGCAAGAAGGAGAATTTCCTACTTACTCTAGTACCATTGTTAAACTACTTAGAAATTTGAGATAAGCAAGAAATCCATTATCAATAAAATGATAGACATATAAATATGTGTTTATGATTGTTGGATTAACCTTTCATGGTCTCTTGGACTCCCAATGATGGTTTATATTCCTTAGAATAACTCAAGAAAAATAGATGTCTAACAATATAGAATATTAGTAATAAACAATAATTAATTGACACATGACCTAACAAAAGGACATGTCACATCAACCTTGTGACTAGTCAATATGTATATATATCATCCTAAATGTCATTATATATGATTCATTCTATCTTATTCAATTATTTATTGGTCCTATATGGATTGGTGTTGTATGTATTTATGTTGGATATTCCTTGGTAAATGAACTATTGTTCTTTCATTAGAATCAAAGTCACTTCTAATCTTAGCCCGCGACCACATTTTTTTTGCAAATCCTTTGGTCAAAAATTTTGTTTCCTTTGGAAATATATATGTTTGTTGCTAGCCATGCCAAAAATTTTAGTGTTACCGAGTCTCTAACCACCATCATTAGCTTTGGTTTAAAAAAAAAAAAAATCATTTCCACTACAAAGTTGAACAAAGTGTATATCAAGAAATTGGAAGGGAATATATGCAAACACATCAAATTGAAAACAAAACAAGGAACATAAGATGAGGCAAGAACAACAATTTGTTCCCCAAACAAAATAATAATAATCTAAAGAGATATATCAAGAACAAAAAATACTTTGTGGTCACCGACATATAATATCTCTGGGTTATCTTAATTAAAGATTACACATCTCAACCACTAAGGAAATATTAAAATCTACATGTGTCTTTCCCTAGATCTTTTCATTGATCTAAGTGGAAACACAACGATTGTGTAGTCGTTCCCATCCCGTGGGATTCACATATCCACCATTATCCCTTAAGTTAGTCATATCATTCCATTAGTAATCCATGAGGTAATTTTGGTGTTGGTAATCATTGAGTATTGTTGTAGTTGTAGATTTATAGTAATTTTTCAAGAAATTTGTAGACAATCAAACCATCAAAACCATTGGGCATACCCTTTGATGCTAATGTCCTCCATACCCACTAAAAGGAAGAATAAATTTGAATTCCATTATAAATATCAATTTGGTGGGTTGGTGTCCTGTAGTATATACATCTTGAGGGAAAAAATGGGCTTTGTTGCATGTTGCCAATATTAGCATCGAGGGTCACAAACCAAATTAAAATTCATGACATTCCAAAGTGAATTAATTAATTGGACAGTGAAGCATTAAGGATATGCATGAAGGAAACAATAAAATCTTGTATGTATTTAATATATAACCTGAAAATGAGTTATTATTGAAAGTATTGAAATTAAAAAAGTGATTTATTATTAAAATTAAGATCGATTATTGATGAGAGGTGGAAGAACATTATAGAGAGTTGTATTACAAACAAAAAAGTAGTGTTAAATTTTCTTTTTTCGAGGAAAGAAATTAGCCTCATTCCCAACCCAAGGGCTAGAGTGAGATTGTTGGGACCAGGCTAGCCCACATGTATACTCACTTAAAATATGCATAAGGCTCAAATCGAATACAACAATATTCATAGCCATGAAACCATTACAACAATATTTATCAAGGCATTATAGCTCATCATGTTATTAGTAGGGAATTGAACCTAAGTCGAGAAGATAATAGCTAGTGTTCCCAACCACTTGAGATAACCTTAATTGACTATTAAATCTTATTACTGACTTAGTGGAATTAAAAAATATAAAATCAAATAATTATTAAGAAATGTTTTTAAACCCTTTACCTTCTGTGTAAAGTCAAAGAATATTCAATAGATATCCCTTGAAAAAATAAATAAATAAAAGAATATACTAAATATAAATTATAAGGTTTTAAATGAATTTATTTATATATACAAAAATAAGTTTTCAAAGTCACTAATCATAATCATTTTATGAGCTCCTTGCACTAGTGTATTGATAATTTTTCCAAATAAAAAAAATCAAAATCATGAATTCATGAATGATTATATCATTGTGGTAAAAAGTCCTTGTTTTTAGAAAGATACCAAAAATGTAATGATCCTAGAAGTTTAGAGAGGCTTTTGCCATTATTGTCAAATACATTTTTGTAAAGAAACATAAGGAGAAATATAAATAGAAAAATGTGTGCTACAAATAAAAAAAAATTAGAAGATGAATTAGTGAAACAAGAAGAAAAAGTATAAAATTCTAAAGAATATATTTGGTATGAATTATTAGAAGAAAATGAGGAATTGTTTATTAAAAATAAATAAATAATTCACTTATTTTAGAAAAAAACTTGTTGCATAAATCAAGAAGTCAAAAGAGAACAATGAAGCAATGCAATCAAAAGTTAGAATTGAAGAATCAAGATTTCAAGGGAAAAAAAAAAAATAGGTTATTAGAAAAAATGAATATTCTCATTAAAGAAACCTTTGATTAGAGATTTCTTGATTAAGTAAAAAATGTAAAAAAGAAGAAACTAGAGAATCAAGTCCTTAAAAGTGAATTTGACAATTCAAAAAATAACAAAGAACTCTCATGTTTGAGGGATCATAATCCATGTTTACACAAATTAAGAAGCTAAAAAATGGTAAGAAACTACCATGAACCAATTTAGATCAAATTACCAACAAAGAAGCATCTATTAATAAAGAAATATTGATTTAACATAGGGAACAACAAGATTCTTTCAAACATAACAATTAAAGTCCTAGAGAAAGGAACTGATACAAGTCAAATCAACATAAAATATTAAATGTTGTAAATCCATTCGAAATATGGATGTTTTTCGATGTCCTAGCATAACCTACATAAAAAATCCCTAGCAATCTCAATCTCTCTAGTGATTCAATGATAAAAAAGTGACACAAGTGTGCAAGAAAGACATGCTACTAGAAGAGAAACAAGAAAACACATGGTAAAAGTTGATTTTGTTACAAGGATTCCTTTTGACATCCTAATCACAAAAGTTGATACCTTTACTGATCAACATATCATCTCATAAAACAAAAACAAGTGACCTAGATTGTAATGAATATTGATGCTAAAGTTGTAGAGTCTCGTAATAAAAGTTCATCTTGGGAATCCTTTAAACATAGTGTCACACAATCATTAAAATTATGGTGGTCAACCCCTCTTACAATTCAGCAATTCTATTCAAATCTTAAAAGAATATTTTTCTCATCCTCAACCATGTCCAACTCAAGAATGAAGAATGATAAAAAAACATTATTGGCCAAAACAAAGAAATGACTGGTTATGATTTAACGACAAAACATTTTGAAAGGGGTAGCAAATGTAATGGACATAATATAAAAGAATAATAATAATAAATAGTTATTAACAAAGTGACACATGACCTAATAGAAATACATGTCCCATCAACCTCATTACTAGTCGGCCAAATAAATGACTGGTTATGATTTAACGACAAAACATTTTGAAAGGGGTAGAAAATGTAATGGACATAATATAAAAGAATAATAACAATAAATAATTATTAACAAAGTGACACATGACCTAATAGAAATACATGTCCCATCAACCTCATTACTAGTCAATGTGTGTGTGTGTGTGTGTGTCATTTTTTATTATTCATTCTACCTTATTCAATTATTTATTGGTCCTATATGTATTTTCGTTGTCTACCGTTCTTATGTTGGATATTCCTTAGTAAAATATATTATTGTTCTTTCGCATTTTAAAGTGGATAGCCATCATGAAACCATAGAGTGCCTAAATCACTCTAACATGAACCTCAATACCCACATAATTCCAAAGTAAAATAATCACAATGATGCATATAAAAATGTGAGAATCACATATTCCAACTGAACCATGATGAGGTAATATCCATAATATAAAGGTGCAAACATAGATAAAATATAACCAGTGTCAATGTGCTCCTAGGAATCATCCATCACCAATGATGTTTAGCCTAGTGATCTCCATCACGGACAAAATACAATCTCAAAATATCATCACAACATTGAATACATAACAACCTAAAATATTGCAAAGCTTGAGGGACACACAATAATAAATTTGTGTTATCCACTTTCCTCTAGACATTACACACCTAACCATTAAACTAATTAATTAGTGGAACCATAAGAATAATTCTAAGGGAATTGTGTGCATCCATATGGTGCCCCTATATTGAGGAAATAATATATCTGGATCATCTTCAAGTATCTACTACATATGATAGAGTGTGAACAATCAATCTCACACATCATAATGGGTAACAATCGGTTCCAACATGTGGACACATTCTCTAGGAAAGAGAGCAAGAGAACTCCAAAATCTCTATCTATAATTGATAAAAATCAACATGAAAAGAGATAAGATCCATATAGCAAAGTGAGAATCTCACCATGAAACATCACATAATGTAAATCAGAAGTAGTAGATAGTGCACAAAATCTAATACATGATGTGCAAAAAAAGCATTATAATAGGAAATAAACCAAAATAACAAATATAACATGAAATGTGATATTACTATAATATACTAGTCATAAGAGCTCATTCATCATATTCTACTAATCTAGAAATGACATAAAATGTCATCTAGGTAGTACATATTTACAATTTTCCCATTTACAAGAAGTTCCATCTTCATTCCATCAAATATCCCAAGATAAAAATAATTTCCTCTGGTGTATTCTTCAATAATGTAAGGGTCTGTTGTGCTATTCAAAAACCCCCCATTTATTAGTTTAATAGTTAATATTCTATTAATAAATGGGTACCCTTTATAAAAACCCTCCAAGAAAAGTTTAGCACTTAGGCGCTTTCTTTTAAACTTTTAGAAATAAATCAAGATATCAAGTCGAAACCCTTTAAGACTAGCAATTCTTGCCTTTTCGCATATCACTGGACCAAGTGTGTTAGAAACTTAATTAACAAACAAAATCTATGAATTGCGATGGAAATGATCACCACACTTAACTAAGATATCATTAGACTTTTCATTCAAAGTTGAGACTTAAGGCATTTCCTATCAAATAAATCCCTTATCGCAATCGCATATCGGCTTTCACAAAAGACACAAATCACAAAGCATATCAAATATGTGAAATGTGATATTGCAGTAAAGCGAGTCAATACTCATCACATCATGGAAAATTACTTAAAATCCAATCTTATGAACTGCGAGAATTTGAGAAGTGCGATAAAATCCTAACCCGATAAAATCAAATATTATGAATTATAAGTTAAGTATGCTACATAGTGAAAAGCACTTTATGAAATAATTACTCATTCAGGAAAACTATGCTCGAAACATTAAAGAATGTGCAGCTTATCTCGCATCCCGTGGAATTCTTAAAAACTTTGATAAAATGCATAATCAAAATGCAATAATGCGATTTGCAATATTGCATCGCAATCTCAAAATCGGCGTTTTCACAGTTTAAACTCACCACCTTAAAGTTTATCCTTTCCCATTTGAAATGTGGTACTTTCATGAGTAATAAAGGCAATGATAAGAGACCTTAGCGGCTATTTAATAATTTTAATGGCATTTATGTAAAGAGTGGCTCGGCGTGATATGATATCTTTTCATCTGCGTCTTGATTAAAAGCTCCTTTCTTGTCACCTTTTTCAAATTAAATGTATCATTTAATTCCCACTGTATTTCTCGCTTGTGTTTATCGGATAACTTTTGTTTGCTCCATTTTAGGAAACCTCCATAGAAAACATCGTTTGAAAGAATGAGAAAGAAAGGAAAGGCGACTTCATCTGAGAAATCGGACATGGTACCCCTTTTCTTTGATACCACATGCAGCAAGGATGGAGGAACCACGACATGGGAGGCCATGCATAACTTATTAGAAGAATAACAGCCCAGTCCACTGGTAAAAAAGGCCACAGTAGATGCTCAAGAGTCATGCAACACCTCCTATTTTGAAATAGCATGTTCATTCGTGCACCGCATAGCTGCGAGACCAAAAATAATCCCATATACGAATATGATCAGATGGGTAATTGAAGAGCTAGACATCTCAGACAGAACCTTCAAGAATAAAAGGCAAGAAGTCATGGGTTCCTTCTCACCAGACAGCCTACAACTAATGTACTAGTTACCAAAGCCTCAAAAGCTCTACAATAAAAGGTTCCTTGAGCAATTCGCTAAGGAAAATGAGGACCCGTTAGACATCACGCAGACCTGGAAATCAAGCTGAGGAAAAATAAAACGGGATAAAACTGGTATGTACTTAATGACATCCATTTCTCCCCCTCATAGTTTCGCAGCAGAAATGATATGTAGGTTGTTCGGTAGACCCAATAGCACCAAGTTTTCCATGGAATGGCTCCCGTTAATAGATGTAGCGGTAAATGCAACAAGAATTGGGCTCAAATTTTATCAGAAAATTTGGCTAAGGCCATTATAGAATATAGAAAGAAAAGAATTCCTTCTTCAAGGATTCTCCCCCACCCCCCTTTTTCATGAGTGCTTTTTTTATGGATGCAATTTGTTTTTGTTCTCAGTTTCCCAATATGGGAAGGAAGTGGACTATTCATAACCCACTTCCCATCCACATATATCATATAATGTTGTGGGAATCTCAATTCCACCCCCATTTTTGTAAAATATGTCAAGGGGTTATGCTACCGATTCATAAAGAAATGTTCGATAGAATTGCCCCTAGGTTTTCTAAAGAAGCCGAAGTAGATATCTTGCTAGTGGCCAGATGGTTTGGGGAAGAAACATTCACCTACATCAGAGTTTTTAGGACCATTTGTTCACCGCATGTACTCCCATATTATGTCCCTGAATAGCTGGGGAAGGCGGATTGACTAGAGGACTGAAAGAGCATAAGAAGACCATTTGGCCTACATTCCCATTACAATGTGGTGATTTTTCACTACATGATTATGGACATGCATTTAAGGAAGCAGATATTATTGTGTCTCTCAAATTAGCTACAATACTAAGAAGGCAATACGACCCAAATGGCACTGTTAAGGAATTCACTACTATGGTAAAAGTTAAACAGTTCACCCATGAAGAGGACACCTTTGATGACCTCTTCCTACAACTAGAAACTTTTTCACAAGTTCAACATATAGCATCACTACTTTTGACCCCGGAAGATATCAATGATTTCCATGTGTACAGGAAAAAGAGATTATTCAAGGTCCCATTGGACCTACTGCAAATTGAACCAATAAGGGAGCCAACTCCCAGCGTAAGCTTGGAGGGTAGGTCCAAAGAAAACTCTGAAGAAGAAACCCAAGAGATATATATGCATGAGTCAGAGCACTCAGAGCGGAAGTCTCAAAATGGGGGAGGAAACACAAATAAAGAGTCTGAAAAGGACATATCTGGAACTATAGAGGAGACGACCAAGCAATCCTTAAAAAAGAAACAAGCATAGGTTACCTCTACTTCAACTCAGTTAGTTAAAACTCTAATTATTAACCTGGAACAAGAATGGGAACAGTTCAACAAAAATCTCCACATAGATACGAACCTTGAGCAAACATCTAGAATGCAAACTCCCAAGCAAACCCAGCATAAGTCAAATCTAGAAACAACAAGGGAAGGAGCTACAGGCACTCAGGACATTGAGATCATTCCTCTTATTCCTACTTCAGAAAATGTTTTAAGAATTGAGGAAGTAACTATGTTAGATGTATCCTACAGTCCTACCCACAAGGCTATAGTCAAAAGGCAAAGGAAGAAAAGAAAATTGGACGCTATGGTTGTTACGACTCTGGAAAATGAACCATTGGATATCGTATGGAAGGACTCGCCTATCAACCCATCTGAGAATCTCACAAAGTTGTCGCAATTCACAGGAGCCTATGCGACAACAACTATTGACAAGGCAACAGAGGTTCAAATGCTACTCTAGGAAAGGAACAGGGAATTTTGTTGCTAGAACAACAATTAGCCCAACAAAAATATAATCATCAAGCAGAATTACAAGTAGCCCAACTCCAAAGGGAATTTAAACAGATGAGAATGCAACATGAAGCCAGCTTAGCATAAAAGGATTCGCAGATACAAGCCATGATAAATAAATTTAAATATAATCCACAAATCGATGAATTCATCAAGGAAGAACTTAGCCTCAATTCCCTACTAATGTAGCAAAAGGAAGTATTTTTCCATAAAATCTCGCAAATAAATCTTTATTGCGAGACCAAATGATAAATTAACAAACCAAGTTATTGATATGAGGCTTGAGTACAACGAAATCCATAAAAGGGTTTCTAAATTATCACCTGGAAATAATCATAGGATGGAAGAAAGGATGACTTACCAAAGCTGGAGGAGTCTCATAAAGATATTTTGTTTACGAATTGGGATTCTCAGTTGAAATAGCTGAAAAGGGAAACAGCGATAGCAGCGACAGCATCAAACAACATAATAGAACCCATTAATGAAAATCTTCATGGCGCCAATCTTGTCAAGGAGTATGTACTAGGGTTTCTTTCGAATGTCAAACAGTTAGATCAGCAATGGAGACAGGCAATGCAGGAAAAGGAGGAGGCAATCAACCAGTTGAACAGGTTGAATTGGGAAACATACTAGTAGTTTCTAATGAAACCACGTAGCCAGTGGATGACTCTGAGGTGTTTAACAACCTCTACACAAAATATGGTGCCAGCACTAAAATATGCCATATTTGCTGGGCAGTTAAAATCTGCAATCAACCAGTCGCCTCAGCTCAAGCCCAAGGCCGATATTTGCGACCTTAGAGATCAAGTTCAAAGGAGTTAGTCATTAATTTATTTTTCTTTTAGTTTTATTTTTTCATATTCTGGGGAAGGTTATTTGAAACCTCCTCAGCTATTTTTGTAATAATCTATTTTGAGGCATCTATTTTTAGTATTTAAACCCCTTTCATGCATTTAGAGAGGGGCCCATAAATTTTATCAAAAACACTTTTCAAGACATTACACTTCTGTACTTTTGAGAAGGTTTTGATGAAATGAATGGAACAAGATCTATTTTCTTTTAAATATCTAGCATGCTCTACTGAAATGCACTTTTGTACGCTTAGAATGTGTTGGATCGATTGAAATTGGGTCAATATTGTTGAAGCACATGATCAGGACTTATCATATATGGTACTTTTCTCATATGATCATGTTTTATTTATGTATTAAGAAATACTTCTTCTTTAAATTGTTTTATGTATGAAAATCTGAATTGTATCATTATTGCACTTATGTATGATGTTAGCTCTCATTCCATTTTGAATACATGAACGATTTTATATGCAATATAGTTTTCCCAATCGTTTTGTCTAACTATTTATCCAAAATGATTATTGTTAAACGATTTAATTTCTTGTTGCAGTTGAATGATCTTTGTTACCAATTGTTGTAAGACATTATTGTAGATCGCATATTGTATTTGATTCCTGGTATACTTATAGTTAATTAGTGCTAAATCAGGATATATGCATGTGTTTAGTAGTCAGATTAGAATACACTTAGCTTAATCATTTCTTGTTACATCATATATCATCCCACCAACACTATCAAATCTTTTCTAGGAAACTAGTCCCATTATCCCCAGTCAGAGCCACTATACCAAATAGAAAAGGAGCTGCTTTCAAGGTCCGAACCAAGTGGTTTTCCCCCATGTTGTCGTAATGATTTTTGAGGCTTCAACATTTTGGTGCTAGATGGAGGGCATGAATATAAAGGGAGAGTAAATCCAAATCATAAAGCCATTCTAAGAGTAAAATTCTCTCACCATCACCTCCAACTTCTCAGTCAACTATAAATCCCCAAATCCTAGGCGTGAAGTTGTAAAGAAATCCTCAGAGTCCACTATTGTCTTTCCAAAGAAATTAGATCAATCTTATTTTACATAAACCTCCAAAGTTCAGTCTTTAATTCATAAATTGCAAGGTATTTCTTTGTCTCAAGAAGAATCTAAATTTTCCCAAGCTAGTGTGTCTTCTTATTTTCCTTCCTCTCAAAGGTTAACTAGATCATAGGGCAAAAAAATTTTGGATCCCCCATTTGAATTCCCCCTACCAAACCCGCGAAGGAGAACTAAGAAAACACAATCTGAAACTCATAGTGAGATTCTTTCATCATCACCTGAAACACCTTCATTCATTCCATCATCTTTCGCACAAGATCGATCAAACACTAAACCACTCTGAAGTGTGATTTACACTAGTACTAGAGCACAGACCTCCTCTACCTAATCACCTTCAACTACTGTAACATCTTCCTCTACATAGGTATAAACTATGGCTTAAAGACCATGGACAAATCTAGGAGTTGTTCGAATGGTAGGCCATTACATCCATTGCCCGCCCATCCAGAAAAGTGGTTACCTAAATTCAACCCTAATGATGGCTTACCAGCTGAAGAACACATAAACAACTTTATGTTCTCCATAAATCTCAATGAAGTGGTAGAAGAAG
>APFE031748555.1:45735-76779 GCA_000404065.3 Pinus taeda
AGAGTATTAAAAGCATTTAAATGATCAGCAATCGATGTACCTTCCTTCATTCTCAAACCGTACAACTGTCGCTTCAGGAGAATCCTATTAGTTAAGGATTTGGTCATGTACATTTCTCCAGTTTCGTCCACAAACCAGCAGCTGTTGTCTCCGACACAATATTAAACAGGACATCATCAGCTAGACACAGTCGAATAGCACTAATCGCTCTTTCATCCATCTCGGCCCACTCTCTATCTGTGATGTTGTAAGGTTGTTTAGCCTTGCCCAACAACGCCTTTGCCACACCATGTTGGACAAGCAAGTCATGCATCTTCACCTTCCAGATCTCAAAATTATTCTTGCCATTGAATTTCTCAATTTCAAACCGGGCACTTTGTGTTTTCGCCATTTGTATAAAAAAAAACACAATAATCTCCAATATCCAGCTAGCAATAAAAAAATTGCCTATGCCTTTGTTTACACAACAAAAAAATCTGCCTATGCCTCTGTACTTTTGCCTTTTAAAAACAAAAAACTGCCTTTTTCCAATCACTTTAAAAAAAAAAAAAAAATTAATGTGCTACTCAAACCCACCTCAACAACCAATTTGACAATGGTTATTTTATTTCTTGAGGGCGAAGCTTCCAGGTCTCAGAATGGCTTATTCAGATACATATAATCCGTTGTTGGATATGGTTAACAATCCTGCTAAATACCGCAATTTAAATATACAGTGCCCAGAGTCATGCTAAATACCGTAATTTAAATATACAACGCTTTATAAAAGCAGCGCAGCCCTCATACACATATTTGATAAAGAAACCACCAGCTTTAAGCTCAACATGTAGGAATAAGCAGTGTTTAAAAAAAAATGTACTGCCCACGGAGTATTCTCACAGTACAACGATTCCCCAAAAAAAATTGCGTAACAATGATTCCGTCCACGGAGTATTCTCACAGCACAATGATTCCAAAACAAAAACAACCCCTAACCATATGTATACACACCAAACCTTACCATATGGGGCATGGGGCAATTGCTAACAGCCGCCCATAATTTTTTGTTGTTTGCATTCGGTCATTCGGTCATTTAATTCAACTCTATCCCATGCGGTCATTTAAAAATACACACCATACTTTGGGTTCTTTTTAAACTAAAATTATTCGCATTGACTTAAGTTTCACTCATACAAATTCTAAACCTTGTATCTCTGCCTTCCATGGAAATTGATGCTATGGAAGATAGTGACTCTTTTTTGTTTCAAATACACTTTCAGAATTGTTTAGGTGTAAGCTTTTCCAGGTGCACAGCAATAAAATAAAAAACAGGCTCCACGCTATTTCTTAACATACCGTAGCGCTCTCCGCAACCTGACAGCAACCTCCAGGCAGCAGGTGTTACAGTCCGCACCTTCTAAACACCCGCACCAGCACAGTCCGCACCTTCTAAACGATTTAAAAAATTCGCCACACACCAATAGCTCCACGAAACAGCACTTCACGCACGCTCCAAAACAGCTCCGCAACAGCACACTGGTTTGGTGCCTCTCCTCCACGCAACAGCACATAGGTATAGAACGTGTCTCAGTGCTAATCCATGACCAGCGCTCAGTTGTGCTCCAACATCGCTCTGATACCAATTGTTGGATCAGGTGCTCAGCAAATAAATTAAACACACAGCAGTATTCAAGCACATAAACACAAGAATTAACGTGGTTCACCCAACCAATCTGGGCTACGTCCACCAAACATAGGCATCAAGAATATATTAATCAAATTGGAGATTACATCAAGAAATCCTCACACACTCTTAGCAAATCATCCAAATGATTGCCTGTTATATAGCATAGAGAATCTAACAGCCTCATAACTCCCTCACATCAAATATAGGAGGCATTAACTCCCTCCCAACCACCTGGAGCTAATCTAGGAACTGAATCCCTATTGTTGTCATCCTTCAGAGATTTTTGCCTATTTGACTTCAAACAGAAAAATCTCAACAATCTCATTAGTTACGGGATTGCTTCAGGTTAAGTATTTTTATTATAAAAACTTCATAGGTATCTCTGCTTCTGTTCGAATGAATTCACTTGGATACATTTTGTTATCCATTTTGTATTGAGTCGATTATATTTTTCCTAGAAGAAAAAAATGTTGGTTTATATATTGTATTAGTACATTTTTCAGCAAAATATGTTTCTATGATGGCTTACATATTGACAATAGATCTCCCAAAAAGAATCTAGTGGAGAAAAATATATGCATAAAAACATAAAATCATCATAGATAGCTTAAACTCCCCGCAAACTTCAAAATGCATCCATTAACAGTGTTATCAAAAAGCAGATTTCCAAGAGAACAACACCCGACCCAAAGAGGCAAGTAAAGAAACAAAAGCTAGGGGAGGGGGATAGAGCCCTCATCTCTGGTTATGCCATTCTCCAAGTGAATGTAGTGCATATGACCAGCATCGCTCGAGAGGCCTTTCTTGGATAGAGTATCTGCAATCGAATTTCCTGGACAGAGTATCTGCAATCGAAGTAGACTCCCTGTAGATGTGCTAAAAAGTGATCAAAGAGAAGGACAGTCGGAGTAGTTGTATCCGAGATATCCATCCATTGAGGTGAGGGGGGAAAGTTTGTATTAGCCGACATCCCATCAATAAGGAACTTTGAGTCCCCATAAACATGTAATGTATCAATCGATAATCTTCTAGAATACCAAAGAAGCCCCCAAAGGGCCAAGACTTTTTCCCTCTTATTTGTGCCAAAGCCTCCGTTCCATGAGATATTGAATTGTCAACTATGATCCACTCTTAGCCACACACCACAACCACAATATCCTCTTTGAGCAGTTCCGTAAAAAAACCCAGCCAAGAATTGTATGGGATGGGGGTTGTACCTATGTGAAAGGTCCTTATCTTTTTCAGAGGGATCATTTATTGTCTCCACCCACAATATTATGTTGTGAACAATTTTGTGTAAGTTAATCTGTAGCTCGTCAAAAATATGGTCATCCCTGGCCCTCCATATTAACTAGAAAGTTAAAAGAGGTGTCACTTGAAATTTGCCTCCACACTCAATCCACCAACATATTGCATATGACCAGCATCACTCGAGAGGCCTTTCTTGGACAGAGTATCTACAATTGAATTAGACTCCCTATAGATCTGTTGAAAAGTGATAAGAGAGAAGGACCATCGAAGTAGTTATATCTGAGATATCCATCCATTGGGTAGAGAAGGAGTTAGGGGGGCGGGGTTGGGGATTGTATTATCCGACATCCCATCAATAAGGAATTTTGAGTCCCCATAAACATGTAATGTATCAAACGATAATCTTTTAGAAAAACAAAGAAGCCCCCAAAGGGCCAGGACTTATGCCCTCGTATTTGTGCCAGAGCCTCTATTCCATGAGATATTGAATTCTCGACTATGATCCACTCTTAGCTGCACATCACAACCACAATATCCTCTCTGAGAAATTTCGTCAAAAAACCCAGCCAAGAATTGTATGGGATGATGGTTGTACCTATGCGAAAGGTCATTGTCTTTTTCAGAGGGATCATTTATTGTCTCCACCCACAATATTATGTTGTGAAAAATTTTGTGTGAGTTAATCTGCAACCCCTAAAAAATATGGCCATTTCTGGCCCTCCATATTTCCTAGAAAGTAAAAAGAGGTGTCACTTGAAATTTCCCTCCACGCTCGATCCACCAACATATTGCATATGACCAGCATCGCCCGAGAGGCCTTTCTTGGACATAGTATCTACAATCGAATTAGACTCCCTATAGATGTGTTGAAAAGTGATCAGAGAGAAAGACTGCCAGAGTAGTTGTATATGATATATCCATCCATTGAGGTGGGGGGGGAAGTTTTTATTAGCCGACATCCCATCAATATGGAGCTTTGATTCCCCATAAACATGTAATGTATCACTCGATAATATTCTAGAAAACCAAAGAACCCCCCAAAGGGCCAGGACTTTTGCCCTCGTATTTGTGCCAGAGCCTTTGTTCCATGAGATATTGAATTGTCAACTATGATCCACTCTTAGCCACACACCACAACCACAATATCCTCTCTGAACAGTTCCATCAAAAAACTTAGCCAAGAATTGTATGGGACGAGGGTTGTACCTGTGCAAAAGGTCCTTGTCTTTTTCAGAGGGATCATTTATTGTCTCCACCCACAAATATTATGTTGTGAACAATTTTGTGTAAGTTAATCTGTAGCCCCTAAAAAATATGGCCATTCCTAGCCCTCCATATTTCCCAGAAAGTAAAAAAGTGGTGTCACTTGAAATTTCCCTCTACGCTCAATCCACCAACGTAAACATTGTTCAATATTCAGAAATCTCCTGCAATGAATCTACCTTCAAGGGTCAACCATTGATGAGCCCAACTATTGAGCTTATAACGAATTTTATCTAAAATCCACAGCCAATTTGCATTCTTGTAGTTGTTTGGATTGAATCTAAAACCAAGCTAAGTGAAACCATCACATAAGGGTTGAGAACGATAATTAAAAATTTGAATGATACTATTAATCTCTTCATGTTCACCAAAAGAGTGCATAATGTAGGATTTTCCCTTGTTCGCCAACATACTCGAGGCCTCTCCAAAACGCTTCAGAATACAATGAAGCACCATCCATTGAGTCCTGGACACCATCCCAAAGGTGAGGATGTCGTCTACAAATAATTGTGTGTGATATCAATAACGTTGCCCAACCGGATACCGCTGAAAAATCCCATTGATCGAGCCACATTAATCTTGAGGCTGAGGTTATCCATCACTAAGATAAATAATAAAGGTGAAAGGGAACAAACATGCCATAGCCCCCTTTGGGCTTTGAAAAAATTGGAAGGATACATATTGACCATAATAGAAAAATGAACATTTGACACACATGCCATAATCCATTCTATATTATATATTGCTAGTCCAATCTTCATTAGGATGAGGTGCAAGAAATCCCAGTTAACACAGTTGTATGCCTTCTTCATGTCCAGTTTCATAACCAAAGTCCACAGTTTCTTGGAGTGAATGGAATGGATAGTTTCTTGTGTTGTTGCCACAACATAATGGATCAATCGGTTTTGCAAGAAACCGAATTTTCCCCGATAAATGTACACTGGGGGAGTACCCTTCAAGTGCTCCGCTATAATTTTGGAAATGAGCTTGTATGAGATATTACAAAAAGAGATGGCTCTAAAATCAAGAAATGTAGTGGTGACTAAAACTTTTGGGATTAGGGCTATAAAGGAGGAATTTATGGAACTAGAGACATTACCAGAGATCCTCAATTCCTTTACTAAGTTCAAAAGATCCATACCCATCAAGTCAAAAAAATGGAGGAAAAATTCCATTGTCCAACCATCTAGGCCCGGACATTTGTCTTTAGCAATGGAATTCAATACTTGAAGTACTTCATCAATAGTAATCAGTGGGTAAAGTGCTTCATTTTGTTCCTCGTTGAACATGAGGGGGTAATCCATCATACCCCATATTTGATCATCAATATTGACTCTTTGACAAGCTTGGAAGAAAGTCTTGAAATATTGACCTAATTTCTTTTGGATATCCTCAGCAAAGCACACCATTTCCCCATTCCTCCCCTAAATCTGCCCGATAGTTTTAATATTCTTCCTATGATTAGCATATTTATGAAAATATTTAGTGTTCTTGTCTCCCTCCCGAAGCTAGAGCATTGTGCTCTTCAATCCCCAAGTAGTCCCTTGTATTTGGAGGATATGTCTCTTCCTGTTTTCCAGAACTTTGAGCCTATCCAACATTTGATCCGAAGGATCCCCCAGATCCATAATGTGTCTCAAATCTGCAATATCTTGAATGATATCCTTTAGTTCCACGGAAAGAGCCTTTTTTTTTCCTTTCCCAAGTTCTGACCTGGCCCTTAAGAATTTGTAGTTTTTTCTGAGAAATAACTCATTGGGGAAAGATCATTCTCTTGCTCATATGATTTCCAAAAATTATTATCCATCCCATTGAATTCCTCATCCTCCAACCATGTGTTGTTGAATTTAAAATGGATTCCCAAACAAATATGCTCCTTCCTCATTGAAGGACAATAAGCAAATGATCTAGAACATAGGTCCTCACAATGTAGGATTTCAAATTTCCAAAACTCTCCACAAGGTTCTCATGAACCAAGAACTGATCTAGTATTTTCCCAATATGGTCACCCCCGATCTACCATTGTGCCAAGTAGGGGACAATGGGAAAGGCCGAATATCCATCAGATGATTGGAGTAAAAAAGGAACTATAAACAATAGTCCATTAGATCTCTTCTGCATCAGGCCCGCCAACATTCCTCCTTGGACAATGTAGCTTTGTAATCGACAGCCATAATCAAGGATCCAAACTTAAGAACATCACAATCCTCCATACACTTCGAAAAGGTTGCCCTATATTTTTATGGAGCATATAAATTAAAAAATGTATCCTTCTCGAAACACCTCGAATATGCCCTATCAATAATATACCAACCAAAAATTTATATGCACATAGAGTGGCCCATATGGGATCCTAGAGTGTAGTTGTGCCTCCCGAAAGACCACAGGAGTCAAAAACTACCATGTAACAATCAGGAAATATATTGCGGAAGTAAGAGGAAACCTTATCAGTTACAACCATGGTTTCTTATAACAAAATCATGAAAGGGTGAATCGAACCAAATAGATGTTTGAGGGATAAAATTTTAGAGTGGTCCCCCAGTCCACACATGTTCAGAGAGAGGTAGTTCATCATGAGGCCAAAAAATCAGGAATGTCTACTCCAAGGGCCTAAGAGTATACAACAACAATGGGGATATCTCGAAGTTCAATAGTATCCAAAAAATGAAGTGACATAGTTGATGAACTAGGCTTGAGATGGCGAGAACCCCTCCCACCGTTTCTTCAAACAATGATGTTGTGAGCATAGTTGGGACTGGTAGACAGGGGGTTTTTGAGAAGCGGGCCTTTGTGGATGGATAAGGCTGCTAGATCCATGGTCGGATTCACCATTAGAAAATCAATGTCACTACCAACAAAGTTGTGAGGGGATAGGTTTGAAGTCGGGCCAATGGGGGGGAGGGGAAGGGATATGGAGCAGAGAGAGAAAGGAATCAACAGGAAGAGGGACAATATGTAAAGGGATGTAACAAGGTGATGCTAAGTTGAAGGGATATTTGAGGGACAAGAGCTCAATTGCAAAGACAAAGACCCTAGAGGAGGAGGAGGAGGTGCAGGAAGGGGGGGCAGAGTAACAGTGAGAGGCAACAATGCACCCTCTATCTTCTTAAGAGAGGGGGCCTCAATCTCTATGGGGGACAACACTGGAGCTGGGAAAAGGCGAGGAGAAGTGGAGGGAGAATAAGAAGAATTATCGAAAATTAAAGAATATTTATCAGATGAAAATTCAGTGCTTGTTGCCTGCAGAGGATTAGAATTGTCAACAAGTTGGCGCCCACGTTATAGACCACCTCGCCATTGATAACCACTACCATGAGAATGTCCTCGAGGGAAATTCTTGAGAAGATGTCTAGTATGGTGACAGAGGAGGCAATGAAAGGGGATGCACCAATAGTTTAGGTGTTGTCTATGCACGGTCTGTCCCCAAGCCAGATCAGTTTGTCCCAGGCCAAATCAATTTGTCCCAAAAGACCTCTAGTGAAATCCAATTCCACCAATATTCAAGCCACTCGTTTATCTCTAGCCTCAGGCTTTTAAGATCCACCATGGGGGCTTCACTGGGGGAGCAATATCAAACCACGTGGGTTCATATTGTGGGATATATATTGAGGAAAAAATGACATAATATATTGGGGGATATATAGGGGGTAAAGGGTTTTTATATTGGCAAATATAAAAAATGGAGCTCAAAGTTAATGAAAAAATATAAAGGGGTATAAAAAATGTTAATGAAAAAATGAATACCTACAATATCTAGTGAAAGTGGGGGTTTTTTAAATTGGGAAGTTGTAGTGGGTTCATATTGGTAGGGGGTTAAATAATGTGATTTTTAGAGGTATTTTCCAATATGTAGTCAAATTAAGCATATTGTTTAATATGCCATGAACGCACATGATATGTCAGAGGTTCACTAAGCAAATTATCGATAATTAAAGAAGATTTATCAGAGGAAAATTCAGTGCTTGTTGTCTGTAGAGGATCAGAACTGTCAACAGGTTGGCGCCTACATCTCAGACCACCCCGCCATTGATAACCACTGCCATGAGAATTTCCTCGAGGGAAATTCTCGAGAAGATGTCTAGTATGGTGATAGAGGAGGCAATGAAAGGGGATGCACCAATAGCCGAAGCGTTGTTTATGTGTGATCTGTCCCCAGGCCAGATCAATTTGTCTTGGAAGACCTCCAATGAAATCCAATTCCACCAATATCCAAGCCACTCATTTATCTCTAGCCCCGAGCTTTTAGGATCCACATAAATAAAATGATCGATGGCATTTCCAATCTAAGACAAAACTCTGCATGCCCATTATTCCAAGGGTAATCCTTGGAGTTTTACCCATACAAAATCGTTCTTCGGCGTATCATGCATTGGATTGAAACCCACATACCATCTATGCAATAGTAAGAAGCTCCACCCATATACCCAAGGAATCTTCATTATCCACTCTAGATTGTCTTGGTGCAGAAAATGGAAATTGTACCAGAAATTCATAAGTCTGCTCACTTTCCGCGAATAACCTAAAATAGGCGCTCATTTATTCTACACCCACTCCTACATATTTTGTTTTGGGAGGTCTTCGAAAAGCCATCTACCAACGAGCACCTCTTTTGTAAGCTGGTAACTCTATCCCACATCACATCGTAGCCAAAGTTCAGTAATTTTGTTTCAGGAGACAAATTGATAACCTTATTGTGGGTATGCTTCCTAGTCTAACGACGTCTATTGATTTGTGAAGGGTTTGACTTCCGTAGCACTGCATGGAAACCACTTGTTTGACATGCAACAGATGGGAGGAAATTCGAACGATCCAAAGGAACATGTGTCGCCTCCGATTTCCTATCACGGAAGTGTGCACATTCAACATCTAGAGTGGCTTGGATGAATGCCTCATGAGTGGAAACATTAGCATCCAAAGTAGCAATAAAATCAACCATGTGGTCCATCTCTGAAAGTTAAATGCCAAGGTGGCAGCCAAATCAGTAGAAAATTCCATGTTGGGGATCCAAACAGATCCCCAAACAGAGTGATGCATGTATGTACAATGGGTTGCGATTTTAGTTGGAGATTTTTAATGATTACAGTGATGCAATTTCACACTTATTTCAACAGGTTATCGTTAAGAAATAACATATTTGAAACTTTTGAGACTTTCGTGGGCCATTTTAGACATTTTACCATATCGAGGAAATTTTTCTCAATTGAAAAAAAGCCAGTACTATGTTAGTAGGAGTCTTAGACAATATTCATATTTATAAATATCAAAAAAGAAATGTTTTATTTTCAAAAATCCAATAGGATGTACCTATTTGCCCTTGAATTCACCAAATTTATATGAACATAACATTCATTACAAGGATGATTGCTTCCTCTGTTGAAGCAATCATCCTCCACATCCAGAATTGTGAATGTCTCATCAACTGTGGGATTGCTTGAGGTTAAGTATTTTATGATAAAATCTCCATAGCTATCTCTGCTTCAAATTCAGCGAATTACTTTGAAAATAGTTGTTGAAGAAAATACAAGCATAGGATTTATTTTCTGCAATGCTGAGTGAGATAAGATAAGATAAGATAATTATATTTATGTCCAACTAATGACCACAAAGTAGGTCAAAGGGACTATTGAGTACACTGATGTATATACAAAGCAGGAAAACTAAACGGTCTCCTATAAAAGATACAATGCATGAAGTAAATCAAAGATACAATGCATGAAGTAAATCAACATTTGGCCCTAGTGTAGAAGTTCCAAGAGTTAATAGGTTTGAGGATCAGACCCATGTCTCCTAACATCTAAGGTTGAATGAATAGCACTAAAGAAACTCAACAAACTCTGTTGGCCCGATGAAGAGCTGATGGCAACTGCAGACTGTCCACTAAATCATATCCTGGGGGGGTTCACATGCTGCTAAATGTTGGAGGACCTAGTCTGTCTCCAAGGAACGGATCTGAGACAGAACTGTTGCTGAGATCTCGTGTGGCAGGGTGAGGTCCCACGGATCCTCACTGATCTGGATTCTGGATATGTATTGGTATTAATCGATCTCTTGGTGCCTCTGTCTGAAGGTAGTACCTTGAAAAATGTCGTGATCCTCTGTGTGGGGTTTAGTCTGATGGGAGGCTGAAGAATATGTGCTCGAAACCTAAGAGCCTCCTACATATATAGGGCCAAACATCTTTAATCGAGGTACTTGAAAAAGTCGACGAGGGTCCGAGAATCTCTGAAAAAGCTAGGAAACCTTCCTCTGATCTTGTAGTAGATAAGGCAACCAAGGATGAAGTGCACCTCGGTCTCCACTTCCTGTAAACGACATCCCTGACAGAGTCCATCTAGTCTATCCACCTGGTGGTCTATCTCTACCCGATTTCTATGAGAACCTACTCTGAACTGGCCTAAAGGAATGCGAAGAGCATGCATCCAGTGGTGAAACATATATTGGGGTCGAACAATGAGCCTGTCTCTCAACTCCAAGAAGTGATTAGCGTAGAAAGCCATCTTTGGGCGCAACCCTCCTGGAGGATTGACACGGGTGACCTAGATGAACTGCCTATAGATGTCCTCCCTGATGGTCTTGTTTAGCTCATGTCTAGTAGGTAAAATGTGACCAGGAGCATCTAAGGAATATTGGAAAGGAGGGAGACGATCCAACTGAATTCCCACTGACTCTAAGAGGTTTGAAACTCTTGCAAACCAACATCTGGCTTGGCCTGAGGGAGTAGAATGGGCAATAGTCTTAGAAGAGAAATATGGAAAGTAAGGATAATGGTCCCTACTCTTTATCGAGTCTTCCAAACCCTGGACACGATGCAAGAATGAAACCAATCGGAAGACCGTCTCAAGCCGAAAGGGCTGAGCTCCAAATTCTACAAGGATGATGTGTTGCGGCACTACCAATTTGCACCTAATGATGCGACAGAGAAGAAGAATCTGGACTCTCTCAGCTGAAGCCTAGTCTGACTCAAGTAAAGACGGTCCCCAAATCCCTGAGCCATATAGAATAGTGGGACAAATCAAGGTGTCCATGAGGCTCATCTTGGACAAGATGTCCTGGAAGTGATGTCGAAAGCACTGTCTCTCGAGAAGGGCTAAGGATCCATATACTTTGTTGATTCAAGGCTGAAGCGTTGGTCGCAAATTGAATCAGGGACCTGAGAATTTCATCCCCAAGTATACGTGTTGGTGATCTCAATCTCTTCCCCCTTGAATAGAAAGTGAAGGTCTGATGTTTTCTTCACCCCATTGAAGATCATAACCTTGGTTTTACCCAGGTTGACCGTCAACTGTCGATGGTAAAAAAAAGTAGAGCTAAGGCATCTAGCTGCCTCTGTAATCCTTCTAGGGATGAGGAGAGGAGGACCACATTGTCTACAAAGAGTAGAATAGATATCAGAACCTGGTGAAGAAGGCAGCCATCAGTGTCTTGGATATGCTCGTGTAGAAATGCTTCCAACTCATCCATATAGATCCCAAACAAGGCAGGGGATAGTGGACAACCCTGTTTAACCCCAATAGTGCTTCGAATGAAATCAGACATCCCATGGGCTACGTGAAGACAACTAAGAACAGACTCATATAGGTGCATAATAGCAGTCAATAGGGTTGCAGAGATGCCAATATCTCTGAGTCTCTAGAGCAAGTTCCAGGACATCTCGTCCAAGAGAGAGATCTCATCTTTCAAAAGAAGAAAAGGCAAAGAAAGTAGAAGAAATAATGTTAGGCAACAACTTTTGGAAAAATGTTGAATTTTTTTTTAATTGTATGTTCCAATTATTGAAGTCCTCCGCATGGTTGATAGTGACAAAACTTGTATGAGTTTTGTTTATGAGGGGATGGACCATTGCAAGGAAGCCATTACAAGTGCTTTCAATAATATTGAAGCTGATTACCAAGACATTTCGGAGCTAATTAATTAAAGATGGAGGATGATGCTCAATCCTTTGCATGTAACAGCAAGCTATTTGGACCCTAGACTATTCAGGGTATCAAGGCATCAAGATCAAGAAGTCATGAGTGGACTTTATGAGATTATTGAAAAGCTAAATCCATATCTACCAATTGCAGCTTTGATCAAATCACAACTTCGAGCATACAGGTTACAAGAAGGGATATTTGGAACCAAGGTAGCGAAATATGATAAGACTAATAGTGCTCCAGCAGTTTGGTGGGATTTTTATGGATCAGAGCCCTAGAATTACAAAAGTTTGTAATTTGTATCTTGAGCTAGGGAACAAGTGCAACATGTGAAAGGAATTGGAGTGCCTTCGAGCATATTAATTCTAAGAAAAGAAATAGACTATTATATGGGAGATTGGAAGGTCTTGTTTATATTTGCAGCAATCTACAATTGGCTTTAAACAATGTGCCAAAAGGTTTAGCCAATTCTTCTATTCCACGTTTCAAACTCGATGTATCAGGAAATGAAGATGATTTTGACACTGAGAGTGATAGAGATAGAGCTAGTCCAACATAAAGTCATGAATCTAATGATCATGCTTGTAGTGGTTTCACTAACCCTAGTGCTCTTTATGATATAGCGTTTTTTGATGTAACAAGTAGGGCACAGGAACATAAGGAATAAAACTTATGTTCTAAATCTTCTAAACTTGTAAAACTCTTTAAACTTGTGGAACATGTTTATGTTTTGATGTTATGTTTCATGAACAATTTTTAACTTTTAAAGAAAATGACGTGATTTTGATTTTGAAATGTGTATAAGACTGTTAGTGTGATATTTTGAATTTTTAATGTTATGTTTCATGAAAAGTTTTTAAGTTTTAATTTTAAATAAAATTATTTGATTTTGAAATATGTGTATAATCATATTAGTGTGCAATTTTGAATTTGTTTATTTCTATCATGATTTTGGTTATTGATGAGTCTCATAAATGAGTAATTATATGGGCTCATTTTACCTCCTAACCTAGTCAAAGCAACCATTCTCTTAGCTTATTGTATGATTTTCTGATTATATTTATGCTTATAGGGTGAGTTGAGTTAGTTATTATGCCATGTGGTCTAACATGTATTTAATGTAGATTATTGATGGATTTCGAGGTCAAAGTCAAGGATCTAGTGGTCAAAATGCAGCAATATCTCAAAGTAGATAGAGGAGAGGACTTATAGAAGGGAATCCCCCTCATTTATTGCTCTTTACATCGAATTTACCTTCATTTCGCTCAGAGTACAAGCAGTTGAATCATGCATTAGAAGGCAACCGAGCAAGTGGAAGATGATTGATAGTTATCTCGAGTTTTGGGAGCCAAGCCTCCCTGATTTTAAGGAAGTTGTTGGTAGCTTAAGATTTATAAGTAGAGAGGCCTAGGGCCTCACTAGGGTCGATTTTTTGCTTGTGTAAACTCTGCTCAAATTTCGAGCTTACTATTTTATGACAGTTCTATGTAATCTTGCTATTTTCTGATAATGAAGATGGAATCCTTTTTGAGCTAGCACTGAGTTATCTCAGAGGGCTGAAGCTCTTGGGTTAGGGCCCAATTCAAATAGCCAAGCTTCTCTTTACTTGTATTTGTATGCTTTACTTCAGTTTGTAGATTAGTTTGTTGTTAGATGTATTTTTCTTATAGTTAAGAATAGGTTTCTTTTGATGATTTAGTAGCTTGCTTCCATTTGTGCTTTATGTAGCACGTTAAGCAGTGATCAGAGAAGATTCAAAAGAATGGCAACAGTTCCTTGGCCTCTCTTCCTCCCTCTGGGCCATGATTTGAGGCAAAGACTCTCTTGCTGCCCCAAAAACATAGATTTTCCTCATTCTTAGGACTTCAAGTGTTTGCAGCGCTCTCATAGGTTGATAGTCCGGTTTTTCTTTGCTTTAGATCTTATTTATCATGTTCACTTCCTGATTTGCAATAGTCCTTTTGCATGCTTTCATTTCTTACAGCATTTCCCAACATTTCCTTCTATACATCATAGTTTAAGCCATTTTAATGCAAAACTCTGTTTTCCTAGGATGCACTCATTTCATTGGTTGCTTAATTTTCTTGGTTGACTGTCAGTTTCTATGCAGCAGATCTCTTCTAGTAGTAGGCTAGCTTACCAGCAATCACACCCTCCATCTAATCTATGCCCTATAGGTCTCTCAAACCTCACCTCAGTTATGCCCTAGTTTCCTTCATTTTTCATAGAACTTCTTCTTCTCTCTTTGAGCAAACCCAATCATCTTTCTCTCTCTTGGTGTTTCATGGTAACCTTAGGCACCCTAATACCTCATTCCAACCTTCATCCACCTTTTCCACCCACTCTCACACCCTCAAAACATCGAAAATTGCTCTCGGCCTCCTCATGTAGGCCTCTTGTAGTTTTCGTGTTTTCCTCCTGTAGTTTTCCTATGTCTTGTAGTTTTTCCTGTAGGCTTTATTTTGAAGGCCTATTGTGGGAAAAGCCTCCAAAGGGCCACCTAAGACCTCCTAGGACCCATCCACACCATCCTACATCCTTCCAAGCTCCAAAACCGCTCTCCAACGCCACCTGTTAGCTGCCACACTCACACACAATAAATTAGATGCATGTTAAATTCACATAAAAACACATAAAAAATCCAAAAATATGTTTTTTGCTTATTTACTTCTCGAAATAGCATGGTTAGATTTTGTTTACTTCCTTGAGTAGGTAATGGCATTTCTTTCATGGTTTTCATAGTGTTTTTCGCAAAAGTAGAATTAACTTGTTAATTGGGGTTTACTAGTTTCTGCTTTACATTTCAGTATTTCTCCTTTCTACAGTTAGAATAGAATTTGTAGAGTAATCTTTCTTTCCTTTCATCACACATAGAGCTTCTTCTGAAATTTATAGAAGTTGGCTTGAGCTCTTAGTGATCTCGCGCCGGCTGACCAAATGACAACCTGCAGTGAGAACTAATACTTGTGCATATAACACTGACGCTTCCAAGCTTGTTATGAACTACCGGGTTGATAAGAGTAAAGTTGGTAGCCCAGGAGTTGCAACATTCTTGTTGCAACACTGGCTCTCACCACTTTTTGGCGTTGTTGCGGGGAAGCGTCAGAGTATTTTTTGATTACTGCTTTCTTCTATTTCCCATTGCAACATTCTGCTAATAGTTTATTTTGGCAAAAGTAGACTAGTCATTTATTTTCTTTCAGTTCTACGTTTCCTTGCTTTCCTTTTCAATTCTGCAAATTTCCATTCAACAAGTTCATTTCATCTAGTTGCAATTTGTTTTGTTCAATCACAATTTCAGTTTCTGCAGGTACTTTCAGTGTGGGGAAAAAGAAACAAAAAACCAACCAAAAATATGCCCTTTCATGCCTTGTAGGAGTGGAGATAACTTGGGAAAATTTTTGCCCAACACCTCCACTGCTTCACATAGCCAACCTTCTCTCTTCTTCGGTGGTTGCAATCAAGAAGAACCCTTAGGTGAACATCCAGACATATTTGAAGAACCCATAGGGGAAGAAGAAGAATAAAACATTCCTCTAAAGCCAATGGCTGAAAACATAAATGCTAGGGGAAATGGAGAGAGAATAGAGGGTACCTTCCCCATTCGGGAGACCAATGGGGACACCAAAATGAATAATATAATTCCTTCAGCCCTACCTCACTTCCATGGTCTGACTATAGAAGATCCTGATACCTTCTTGTTCGAGTTTGTTGTCATCTGTAGAACTTATGACTATGCAGAAGACGAGCAAAAGTTGAAATTGTTCCCTTCTACTCTCAAGGACACAACACTGTGCTGGTTCATGGGATTACCTGGCAATAGCATCATAACTTGGGCTCAGATGCAGCAGGCCTTTAACAACAAGTATCGAGACTATTGTAGGTCAAAATATACTAAAGAAGAAATTTTCCGAATGACCATAGGAAGTGACGAGTCCCTGGAAGACTATGAAGACAGGTTCCAGCTTAGTTACAAAAGGGTCAGGTGTACACTTGACCCTGAGTCTCTGAAGTTGGTCTTACTCAGGATAATTCAGAAAGACCTTTTAGACACCCTCCATCTACTGGTCAGGGGAGACATCTACCAAATATCCTATGAGGACATAAAGACTATTTTTAGAAACCATTCTAGAGCAGTCAGAAAGAAAGGTAGGGGGAGTCAACCCATAGCCAGTACCTCTTCTTCCAATTTATCCATTAAAGGTGAAATTGGAAACATGCTGGAAGACTTCAAGAGTGAAATGTTGTAGACTCTTGCCATGCAAATGGATACTTTACATATCAAATGAAAACAAGAGGAAGTAGAGAGGGCTTTGGCCATCTTTTGCCCTAGATGCACCAGGAGGCATCCTAGGAATGAATGCCCATTGAACTTTATAGAGGTTTGTTAAGTCTGTGAAGAAGATCATTCTACAGATAAGTGTCCTTCCTTGCCCGGATTTAAAGCTGTATACTAAGGGGCCAAAGGAGTCACTGAACAGATCTATTACATAAACCAAAGGAGGCCACCTGGACCTAAACCATACAAGCAGGGGATGCAAGGGACATCTCAGGCATACTACAACCCAAACTAAGTCACCTCCATACCTTCTTGGGCCCCCCTTGCTCATCCTTCCTAGTCCACGCCTCCTCCTTGGTCCTTAACATCTCAATATCACGCCCAACCAGCCACCCATTCATTTCAATCCTATGCTCAGCTGCAACCTCAATGGAATGCATCTCATCAGGGGTGGAGGCCCCAATACAATTCTCTTCCCGCTCTTTTGCCTCCACCACCTGCCCAACCACAACCGTTACCTTCTGCTCCACCAAGGAAACCCCAAATTCCTGCCTAGCCAAATCCGAACTCGAACAACAGACAATCTCAACAAGTGTATAGTGGGGAACCATCATGCCCAACTTATGTTGTGAAGATTCAAAAAATTAACTTGCGATCCAGGAAATTTCTCCCAAAGAACCAGCATCCACCCAGAGAGGTTGAGGAAGATAAGGAGGAAAGTGAACCTAAACGAAATCCACCCTTTCCTAAGAGACTATCCATGACAATCCAGCCTACCCTAGAAGAGACTGAACTCCTGGGAGAATTAAAACATTTATGTGTGAAGATACCACTTCTCTAAGCCATAAAATATGTGCCTATCTACAATAGGTTGATCAAAGAGAAGTGCTTTAGGCATCCAGGAAGGTGCAAGAGAGCTGCCCCAACCATCAATGTCATAGGACAAATGTCTGACCTGATGTTGGGGCAGATAATTTGTCCAAAATATCTAGACCCTGGAAGCCCAGTAGTTGATGTCCACATCAATGTCACAATGGCCCCACATACATTTGATCTGGGAGCTGCCATTAATGTGATGACAAAGGACACAATACTCAAACTTAACCTCCAAGGCTCCTTGAGGAAGACCATGGCAGTGCTACAGTTAGCAAACCGCTCCACAGTGACCCCTGAGGGGATTATGGAAGATGTGATGGTCTCCATTGATTCTTGGGAGTACCCTGCTGATTTCTTAGTTCTCCAGCCAAAGGCAAAGCTCACTAGGTATCCTCTCATTCTGGGAAGACTCTAGTTGGCTACAGCCGTTGCTTACATCAGCTGCTGAGCTGGGAACATGACCATAAAGAACGAGCACATCTCCAAGCAGTTAATCCTATATCCTCCTGCCCAACCCTTGCTAGAACATAATCTACCTCTCTGGTTGGAGGAGGAGGACAAGGATGAAGTTTATTCTACACCACTTTGTACATTAGAAATCGCCATGGGGGGGAAACTGCAAGATGAGGATGATATGATTGAAAATTTGATTCAAAATCTACCTCCCAATGTATCACCATTAGAAGACATAGTGAGATAAACCCAAAACAGCCCCTCAACTAATCTTTGTGTGGCCGGCCTCACTTCTCTCCGTGTTAAAAATATAGAGTTCGGCCCAGAAAGAACATTGAAAATCAATCCATACCTATCTATTTCCCAGGAGAAGGAGCTATGTAGCATACTGAAAAAACATCTAGATGCCTTCGCCGGGAGTTATAAGGAGATGAAGCAAGTGCACCCTTCAGTATGTACTCATCATATATACATTAAGGAAGATTACAAGCCAGTCAGGCATCCTCAAAGGAGGATGAACCCAGCACTTAAAGATATTGTTAAGGAAGAATTGTAGAAATTGCTTGACGCGGGATTCATCTATCCCATCTTTGATAGTGAATGGGTTTCTCCTTTGGTGCCAGTGCCAAAGAAAAATGGTAAGTGGAGAATCTGTGTTGACTATCAGGAATTGAAAAAAGCCACTAAAAAGGACCATTTTCTCTTACCTTTCATAGATCAAGTGTTAGATGGTCTGGAAGGGAAAAAGTTTTTCTCTTTCCTAGATGGGTTTAGCAGGTACAATCAGATTCAAATCAGTCCAGAAGACCAAGATAAGACCACTTTCACTTGTCCTTGGGGTACCTTTGCATAACGGCTCCTTCCTTTTGGTTTGTGCAACGCTCCAGCCACTTTCCAAAGAGCGGTATTGCGTATATTTTTTGAACTGGTTCATGATGCAGTAGAAATATACATGGATGATTTTACTCCTTATGGCTCTGACTTTCAGGAAGCTTTATCTAACCTACGAAAAGTTCTAGATAAGTGTATTGAGATGAACTTGTCCCTTAGTCCAAAAAAATGTGAATTTTTTATGACTGAAGGGACTGTGCTAGGTCATGCAATATCTCAACAAGGACTGCAGGTGGACCCTAACAAAATTGCCATCATCCAAAGGGTCCCACCTCCTCAAAAGGTGAGAGATGTCAGAAGCTTCCTAGGCTTAGCTAGATATTACAGGAGATTCATTAAAGACTTTAGCAAGTTAGCCTCTCCTTTGTTTGGCCTCCTAAGCAAAGATGTTGGGTTCATATGGTCAGAAAACTGTCAAGAAGCCCTAGATACCTTGAAGAGAAAGCTAGTGACTGCCCCAATTCTCAGAGGCCCAAACTGGGCCCTACCCTTTCACATTCACACAGATGCCTCGAACAAAGCAATAGGAGCAGCCTTAGGACAAATTGATGAAAAGTTACCTTATGCCATATACTTTATAAGCAAAAACTTGTCAAAGGAAGAGTTAAACTATACAGTGATCGAGAAGGAACTCCCAATTGTCGTGCATTGCTTAAACAAATTCAAACATTATATCACAGGCTATCAAACCTTTGTGCACACTGATCATGCTGCAATTAGATATTTAATGAACAAACTAGATGTAAATGCTCGCATTATTAGATGGTTGTTTTTACTGCAGCAGTTTGATCTAACCATTATTGATAAACCTGGTAAAAAGAATGTTGTTGCTGACTTTTTTCTAGAGTAAATTTTCTTGTAGGTGAAGAAGGAATGGTGGATGACCAAATTCCAGATGAACACCTATTTGCTATATCAGTACTCTCTCCATGGTTTGTTGATATAGCAAACTACTTGGTTTCAACACAGTGCCCACCACACCTATCCTCAAAAGAGAAGAGCAATACAGTAAGGAAAAACGCCCCTTCACCTGGATTGGAGGCAATCTCTTCAAACGTGGCCCATATCAGGTCTTGAGAAGATGTGTCAGGGAGGAGGAAGTCTTTGACATCCTCTTGACCTGTCATGACGGGCCTTGTGGAGGTCATTTTGCAGCAAAAAGAATCGCCTTCAAGATATTGCAAGCAGGTTACTACTGGCCCACTCTTCATCAGGATGTGAGGAGATACACGAGCCATTGTGATCGGTGTCAGAGGATGTGGAAACCCACTCCAAACTATGAAATGCCCATGCAACCTCAAATTACTTGAGCCATTTGAGAAGTGGGGCATGGACTTTGTGGGGCCTATCAACCCCCCTTCAAAGTAGAAGCAATACATCATTGTGTGCACCAACTACCTGACAAAATGGGCAGAGACAAAAGCAATCAAAGCAGCGATAGAGGAAAAAGTAGCTGAGTTTTTTAGGGAAAACATATTCTACAAGTTCGAGTATCCGAGAGAGTTGGTCATAGACCAAAGCAGTCAATTCACTTCCAACCTGATTGAAGACTTGCTCACACATCATAAGATCAAGCACATGACTTCCACCCCTTATCATCCACAAGCCAATGTGCAAGTGGAGGTCATTAACAGAGCATTGGAAGGGATCCTAACCAAGGTAGTGAGCAACAGCAGAAAAGACTGGGCAAAAAGATTAGTTGAGGCCACTTGGGCCTACAACACAACATGGAAGACCACCACCGGGTTCACACCCTATGAACTGGTCTATGGGAAGAAGGCTTTGTTGTCAATAGAGTTTGAATCCAATACCCTAAAGATGGTAGCTCAGCTGGACCTAGACCTCAGCCATGCACAGAATGAGAGATTGCTTCAGCTTAATGGATTAGATGAATATAAATTGCAAGCCCTTCTCCATACACAGGTAGTTCAGCTTCAAAGAAAGATATGGCATGACAGAAATATCAGAGAGAAGTAATTCCAAGAGGGAGATTGGGCACTACTCTATGATTTAAGATACAAGGATTTCAAAGGCAAGTTGAGGACAAAATTGTTGGGACCCTACACTGTGGAGAAATGCAATGACAATGGTTCAGTTATGATCAGAACCATTGATGATGAAGCCATCCCCATGCTTGTCAATGGACATCGGTTGAATTTCTACAAGAAACCCTCTCCAAGTGAGAGTTTATTGAAGATTTGAATAAAACAGTGATGGTAGTGGAGCATGTCTTAGCTTCCACTTCACCCACTCACTGAAGAAAAAAGAGAAAAATAATGACTCAAGTGAAAACCTCCATGAGGCGCTTGAGTCCCATCATTGGGTTGAAAACCTCTTCTGAGGCGGCCCAGTGATGTCAAAAAAAAAGGGGGGAAAGAATAAGATCCTTGGGTGAAAACCTCCCTTGGAGACGCCCAAGAAATGCAATTAAGGTGAAAACCTCTCTAAGGCACCTTAGTTGTTTTCAAAAAAAAATAACAACAACAAAAAAAGAGAAAGAAAAAATGAATTTTTATTGCATTGCAGGTTTGCAGGAGGACTACAGGGAGAAAAAGAAGGTGCCAAGGGGACCTTGACATTTATACCAGCATTCATCTCATCTTCTCCACACCTTCCTCCATCATTTTTGGCATTTCTTTCACCCCACTGTACCTCTTCTTCCAAAACTATGTTTTCCACAGGAGGCTCTATTTTTTCTATAGGAGGTTCTTGTAAGAATTACAGAGAGCCAAAAGTGTATACAGGAAGCAGTTTAAGGGACAAAAAAAGCTTCATGAGGAACCTATAATCCCTCTTACCATCTTCAAACCTCCTTGCCATCATTTCCAAGCCTGCATCACACTCCAAGCATCATTATTATTTTTTTTCCCTTTCTAAGAAAACACATAGAAAAAACAGTTTTTCAGTTTTGAAAAAAATAAAAATAAAAGGGGGAAAAGGTACCATTAACTTTACCTGAAGCTTACCTACTTTCCCTCCATCATTCATCTCCACCTCTAGCATCATTCTCGAGCTCCAAGTACAGGGAAATAGCTGAAGTTTCAAGGGGAGAAGCAGCTACAGGAGCTCCTATAGGAATTCCTGTAGTAGTTGATCCCATAGAAGTCCAACACCAGCAGCAAGAGACAACACATTTGAAGGTTGAAAAGGCACATGTAGCTCAGTTCCAGCAAAATAATAACTTGCAAAAACACACAACAACACATCATCAAGTAGAGACATCATGCATGAAGGAAAATGAAGGCATGCAGCAGAGAAAGCCAAAGCACCTCATAGTCGATGGCAACAAATATACTTGGATTACAGGTAAGTAGCTAAGTCACTTCTCTATCTGCATTTGTGTAATTAGGAACCATACGAAGGCAAGGAGATGGTTGAAATCGAAAGAGGGAAAGGTGTCCAGTTAACTTGGCCACCTTCATTTAGCTGACTCCACTTAACCGAGATATCACCCACATCTGCGCACAGTCAACTCAAGCAAAAGATGCGAAGGACAGGTAGTGGGAGGAATAGTTAACTCCGATGCAGTAATGAAGGGGATGATTATGAGGGGGGTCATGATGACCAAACAGGTGGGAACCAACAGTCCTAATTTGGGCAACGTACACCTTGCCAGCTCAGCACTCATAACCGAAAACAGCAATAAAAGGTAATGAGCACTCCTCCCACACATTCTCACCACCTTTTCTTCAATTTCTCCTCGCAACTTGGCCACACAACAGTCTTCTTATGCCCCCACAGCCTCGTATCCACCATCCTCCATCAATTTCCTCCATATTTTTGTTCTCAGCATTTTCTACAGAAGCACCTACAACAAATCTACAAGAAGAACATCAGGCTTCTATGGGAGGGGCAGTGAGTGATTTTGAAGGGAGGAAACGTGATTTTTGGCACAAATTTCAATCTGAAGAGGTAGGGTTCACGAATTCCCTCTGTTGAATATCAAAATGTGAAAGAGCTGGTCTCAAATTGAAGATGAAATGAGTCTTTAAGAGGGTAGAAATACATTAAAAAAATTTATTAAAAAAAAAAACTTAATCCCCTCTGTTTTTCTATTTCACTCAAAATTCTTTGTCTTCACCTCCATATCTGGTTTTTCAAAAGAAGTACAGGCAGTATGACAGGGGCGTTTATGAGAAAAATCCCACTAACTCCACTAGACTCCATGCACATCCTCAAGTGGTGGAAATATTTACAAGGGCAAACTGGATGAATTTCTTTGAGAAGTTTAGAGGGTTTGATGATGAAATTGCGCATGAATTTTCTCTCTGTGGTCACTCACACAAGAACTCATGCTACTGTAACCATTAGAGTCCATTGAAATAACTCTTGAATTCATCAGTAGGGTCACTACCCTTCCTTTTGAGTTGCCTTGAAATAAAGATGAGAAAACAATTGGCCAGGCTGCCAAGAGGAAATTTTTCCAAGATAATGAAACCCCTGTTGAAGACAAAAATGGAATTATGAGGGCTAATGTACCATATCCTTGGGATGAGGTTAGCTACCAAGTGATCAAATACATTTCTTATGAGGGAGACACAACATTGTTTATAGATATCATTTCAAAATCCTCCAAGACTTGAGATATGGCATGGATACTTCAACACATCAAAAGCTTAGTATCCCTTACTTTCTCCTTCAGTCCCTCATTAACTCCAGCACCAAGGTACAAGAATGAAATTCATAGTAGTTAGCTCACCGTGGCCTAATCAAGATCCTAGTAAAAGAAGCCCTCCATACCCTTACAATCCCTATAGCATGGGAGTTTCCATAAATATGATTGTTGAGGATGACATCAAGGCATTAACCTATGATGTCAGTCCTGCTGTTAGTGAGGAGGGAGAACAGCGAGGAGGAGAAGATGAAGCCAATGGTGACATAGCAGAGCAAGAGAGGAAAAATGAAAGAAAAGAAATATAGGAGGGGAGAGTTGAAGAGACAGAATAGGAGATAGAAAAAAATGCAGAGCAGGAGTAGGAAAAAGAGACAGAAGAGGAGAAAATGAGGTAGAGAGGGCGAGCGAAGAGAAGAGCCCCCTGAATCTTTGGAAAGAAAAGCGGCAGCTGCCCTCACTACCCTTAGTACACCAGTCAAGTAGAAGTAGAAGAGGAAAAGAAAAACCTCCATGTATTTCAGGGCAAGGAAGAGCACCAGAATTAAAACAAGCAAACCTCAGCCCTCATCAAAGGCTCCCATTAACATTGAAGATGCACCATCTGCCAAGGTGAAAGAATCTCCTTCCAAGACACCCATAACCTATGAAAGGAGGACTACAAGATCTTCTGCATGAAAACGAAAGGCAATTCTACAAGACCCCAAACCAGACCTACAGGGGGCTAAAACAGTCCTGCAAGAGACACAAAAACTTGAGGAAAAGATAGGAGGACAGCTAGAGGTGAAAGAGGACGCACAAGAGCTACAAGAACCTGACCCCCAGCCTAATCTTGACTCCTATTACAGACTATTTGAGGGAGAAAAGATAATCCCACAGAAATTTGCAATTCCACTATTTTTCGAATTGGAAAGAGAGAGAGTGAGAACACATAGGTGGATGCAGATAGCCAAGTCCAAAGGAGTTGAGGATATTGGCCACATGGAAGACAAACTCAGGGAAATGGGCAGGGAATTGAGTGCTCTCAGAGACAGAGAAGCCATTACAAGAAGCCACCTTGAGAATGAGAATGAATTACTATGGAGGCAGCTACAAGAGAAAGAGACTCATTTGGCATACATGACCAGCTTATCCATAGAAGCATTACAATGCAAAACACTAGCCAAATCTTATGGCCTCTATCTGAAGGATCAATGGCTTCAATTCCAAATAAAAACTTTGGCACAAAGAGGCATAATGTATTTCCAAGACTACAGGAAGTTCATGGATTTATGTGATCAAAGCACCTTAGAGGACAAAGTAAAGATGACAAAGTTTTATCTACACAACATGGCCTTCACAGACCTGAATGTGTGAGACCCCAATGCCAAGCTAGGGGATCTGCAATTAATGGCCATGGTGTCATGGATGAACCATGAAGAATTGAGGGCAGCATAAATGAAAATATTGTTAATAAAAGAGCAGAATGAACCATTGATGATAAGAGCTAAGCCATCAGATCCTATGGCACTCATCAACACACACAACCTGCTTGCCAATGACCCTAAGATTTCCCCCTAAATATCTAGCTAATCAGCAACAAGCCATTGCACACTTTGAAGATATGCTTAGGCTACTTGGGGATGACTGTGTGCATGCATGCATGAGAAGATGGAACATCCTACCCTACAGCTTGCAGATCAGAGAATACCATTCCCCCATGAGGCTGAAGGAGGCATTGAAAAGAGTGCCAATGTACAAGCACTCCATGCAAAGGCTGAAGGTCAACTGGATTGGCCTCAAACTAAGTCCTCCACTCATATTAGGCATGTTGGAAGGCAGAAGAGAAAAAGAAGAGAAGGAGCAGTGGAAGGACATAGACAGAAAGGTAGGATTTTATGGAGAACATGAGCAGACCATATCAGAAGCTTGGAATGTTAAGGAGGCCACCAAGGCCATGAAAGACCAAGAGATTGACTAGGTTGCTCAGAGGATGAGCAACACCTTCAGTAGGGGGTGATGATGAGCCTCATAAATGGGTAATTATATGGGCACATTTTACCTCCTAACCTAGTCAAATCAACCATTCTCTTAGCTTATTGTATGATTTTCTGATTATATTTATGCTTATAAGGTGAGTTGAGTTAGTTATTATGCTATGTGGTCTAACATGTATTTAATGCAAATTATTGATGGATTTCGAGGTCAAAGTCAAGGATCTAGTGGTCAAACTACAACAATAACTCGAAGTAGACAGAGGAGAGGACTTATAGGAGGGAATCCCTCTCATTTATTGCTCCTTACTTTGAATTCCCCTTCATTCAACTCGGAGTACAAGTAGCTGAATTATGCACTAGAAGGCAGCCGAGCAAGTCGAAGATTATTGATAGTTATCTCAAGTTTTGGGAGCCAAGCCTCCCTGATTTTAAGGAAGTTGTTGGTCAATTAAGATGTATAAGTAGATAGGCCTAGGGCCTCACTAGGGTCAACTTTTTGCTTGTGTAAACTCTGCTCAAATTTCAAGCTTACTATTTTATGACAGTTTTATGTAATCTTGCTATTTTTTGATAATGAAGATAGAATCCTTTTTGAGCTCGCACTGAGTAACCTTAGAGGGCTGAAGCTCTTGGGTTAGGGCCCAATCTAAGCAGCCAAGCGTCTCTTTACTTGTATTTGTATGCTTTACTTCAATTTGTAGATTAGTTTGTTGTTAAATGTATTTCTCTTATGGTTAAGAATAGGTTTCTTTTGATGATTTAGTAGCTTGGTTCCATTTGTGTTTTTTGTAGCAGGTTAAGCAGTGATTAGAGAAGATTCAAAAGGCTAGCATTAGTGCCTTGGCCTTTCTTCCTCCCTCTGGGACCATGATTTGAGGCAAATACTCTCTTGCTGCCCCAAAACACAGATTTTCCTCATTCCTGGGACTTCTAGTGTTTGCAACTCTCTAGTAGGTTGATAGTCCAGTTTTGCTTTGCTTTAGATCTTCTTTATCATGTTCACTTCCTGATTTGCAATAGTCTTTTTGCATGCTTTCCTTTCTTACAGTGTTTCCTAGCATTTCCTTCTATACATCATAGTTTAGGCCATTTTAATGCAAAACTCTGTTTTTCCTAGGATGCCCTCATTTCATTGGTTGCTTGATTTTCTTGGTTGACTGTCAGTTTCTATGCAACAGATCTCTTCCAACAGTAGGCCAGCTTACCAACAATCACACTCTCCATCTGATCCATGCCCTATAGGTCTCCCAAACCTCACCTCAATTCTGCGCTAGTTTCTTTCATTTTTCATAGAACTTCTTATTCTCTCCTTGAGCAAACTCACTCATCTTTCTCTCTCTTTGTGATTCATGGTAGACCTTAGGCACCCTAACACCTCATTCCAACCTTCATTCACCTTTTCCACCCACTCTCACACCCTCAAAACAGTGAAAATTGCTCTCGGCCTCCTCCTGTAGGCCTCTTGTAGTTTCCCTATTTTCCTCCTATAGTTTTCTTGTGTCCTCTTATAGTTTTTCCTGTAGACTTTCCTTTGAAAGCCAAGTGTGGGAAAAGCCTCCAAAAGGCCACCTAAAACCTCCTAGGACCCATCCACACCATCCTACATCCTCCCAAGCTCCAAAACCGCCCTCCAACACCACCTATTTGTTGTCACACTCACACACAATAAATTAGATGTAAGTTAAATTCACATAAAAATCCAAAAATATGTTTTTTGTTAGATGTTGTTTATTAGGTAATGGTTAGATGTTGTTTATTAGGTAATGGCATTTTTTTCATGGTTTTCATAGTGTTTTTGGCAAAAGTAGAATTAGCTTGTTGATTAGGATTTTCTAGGTTTTGCTTTACATTCTATTCTTTCTCCTTTCTGCAATTAGAATAGCATCTGTAGAGTAATATTTCTTTCCTTTCATCATACATAGATATTCTTCTGAAATCTATAGAAGTTGGCTTGAGCTTCTAGTGATCTCGCGTCGGGTGACCAAGTGACAACTTGCAGTGAGAACTAGTACTTGTGCATATAGCGCCGACGCTTCCAAATTTATTACGAATTAAAAGTTGATAAAAGTAAAATTGATAGCCCAACAATTACAACATTCTTGCTGAAATAGTTACTTTCACCAATTACAAACTTATGTGTTATTTATTTTATTTATATATATATATATATTCAAAAATTTTGTCTATTTGTCCTTGAATTCACCAAATTGATAGAAACGTAACACTCATTACAGGGTGTCTCTTTTTGCCCTCTAATCCATAACGATACGATCCCTTATCCTCTCCTAACTGCGCCTGGGGTTCCATAATGATCACTGATACTGGATTAATCCATAGTAATCCCTAATTCGGCATCTAATTTATATCTATCTTTAGTTCTTAACAAATTAGCTTTGTCCTTATAGGGTATGAGGAGAAAACTATTTCTAATTAGTGATCATTATGAAATATCTGAGGTAGTCATCGGAGAAAATGATTCTCCGGATTCTTTAGATTAAACTGTTGGTGTCATCCAATTTTGAATTTTAAAAAATATTTTTATTCGTCACACATAATTATAATTATGATTTTTTAATTTATAATATATTTATAAATTTATAAATAATTATAATTTTTAAATGATTTATTATAAATAAAAAAACTCAAAAAATATTACTAAATGGATAAACAAAAATTTGAATATATTGAGATATAAATAATTTGAAAAATAATAGATTGAAAATGATAAAAGTAAAAGAATAAAAGTTCCATAATAATGATAAGAGTAAAAGAATAAAGAGTTGCATAATAATGAAAAGTAAATAATTCAGGAAGATTTTAAAGTTATGTGGATATAAATGATTTTTTTATGATTACAATTTTTTTGTTAAAATAAGAATAGATTTTTTCATAAGTTTTATAGTGAAATTTGATGTTGGTCAATTTCCAAGACATTATGGATGGAAAGAATTTGTCACTTTTGCCACGCTAAAATGCTAAAATGTTTGAGGATGAAAATCATTTTATCTCAAATTGTCTATCTTATACTTACATCCAACTTAATTTTCAAAATTTTCGTCACATCACCTACATTTGTAACCTTTTAACTCAACAAAACTATGATAATTTTGGAATACTTCTTTAACTAAATAAAAAAATGGGTAATCTAACCTATAGATGAACTAGTATTTTTATATAGTTTTAAGATTTTTGCTGTTTAAAATACATTTTTGAATGCACAAATAAATTCAACACCCTGAAAAACTTTCAGACCATTAGAATTATGCAAATTAAACATTTAAACTCAACTTTTTAAAAATTCGTATCCAATTTTAATTAAAATTACCAAAACATGAATTTGAAAGATATATTTTTTTGCTAAACTATACCCAAAAAAAGAAAAGAAGAAAGAAAGAAAGCATAGTAAATACAGAATGTGAAATTTCCAGAATCTGGGAAACGAAACTCTGAGAAAGCAGCTGGATGACGTTGATAAGTTGAGCGAAGAAACGATGGATGGGTTTATGGACATGTATCTGAATGACGAGAAATCGGGAGAGATTGAAGGCAACGGTTGGCCACCTCGCTTGACAGCATACAGTATCCAAGATAGCCCCTCAATGCGTACACTAGGCTTCTGGCCAGAGATCTTCAAAAGGTGTATGTGAACTGCTTGCATCCTGGAAGCCTTGTCAAAACTGATATGATGGGACAGGAAGGAGATATGTCGGCAGCAGAAGGCGCGGCTTATGGAAGCACCATCAACATTGAAACTTGAGTGCAACCACATATGTAAGTCCAAAAATGATATGCTTAAATTTCTGTGCAAATTAGAGATGTATATACCTCATCAAATCCTTTTTTAACATAACAGGCGTTAAAAATAGCGGCTTCACGCGTTAAAGTGGATGGGAAGGAATATCCTGAAATATATCAGGGGAGAACTCAATAATCATTTGACTTTTTCCATGAATGGAAATTCTCAAATATTCTCATAATTTATAATAGACATAATTTCAACAGGGTTAACTAAATAGTAAAATCAGTTAACCTAAGTACTGATCATATCGAAGCTTACTTAACTCTGCAAATATCTTTGTAAATTATTTGAAATTCTCATATATATATGATTATCTAAAATACACCATATTCACTGAAACAATGACATGCAGAACAATGTCATTGAATGGAAATTAGTTGAGATGATTAACACGTAAATGATGGTATAGCAAATGCGACTGGCAATGCACACGAAAATATATCTTCATAATTTTCTACATTCATTAAAATAAAAATAAAAGAAATTGGAAATTTGAAATAAAATTTATTATATATTTTTTAATTTAATTTTTTTTTGTCAATATTTTATTTATGGTTTCAAACAGAGGTATGTTAAAATAAAAATGCACGTAGCTTTATTTCGACTAGGTTTGTTGATTACCACTTAAAACAAATGAGAGTGAGACACAGTGCACAACTTCAGAGGCCATAAGTACCAATAAGCATATAAAATATATAAAACTCATGTCCATGCTAGTAGTCAGAAGTGATGGAGGTTGGGTTCTCTGGGGTTGTTCCAAGAGGCAGCGGAGGACCAAAAGAGCATTGGACATGCTCTTTGAAATGGGCCATCTAGGCTTCTAGCTTCTCAACCTTCTCCGATAATATATTATCTTATTTTATTACTTATTTTTCTATATATTATAACATTTAAATTTTTTCTTTGTGTTACATGTAAGTTTAAAAAAAAAATTGTATCATTTTTAATCAATGTATTTTTCTAATCTAGGAACTCATACATACATATATTACTTATTTATTGAAGCTAATTTTTAATAGTGAGTTTTGAGAATGAAATATTTGATTACAAATTAGGGTCACTTCCCCCCTCCTGAAGACCTTGATCTAGTTTTAGAGGCCTTCAAGGTTTTAATAACATCCATGGGAAGTTCAACAAAATCAGTACCATCAAAGTTCATAAGAAAGGCCCAAAAAATTCTAGAGATTCTACTCCTTGCTCAATCCTATCAAATGACACTAAAATTGGCTCAACAAGTGTTAATTGGAAAATTCATGGGCAGGTATGGCCTTCTTCAAAGACCATACATAACAAGGTAGAGAAGAAATGGAATCACTTGGTTAAAGGGAAAATCTCCTTTAGATTTTGTGGAACGAGTTTTTAAGTTTTTTTGTTTGAGCTTAAGGAACATAGAGATCTAACTTTTTGCAGTGGTCCATATTTTTATAGAACACAAGGCATGTATCTCAATATATAAACCTCTGACTTTAACCTTGATAATGACATCTACACAAATGTCAATGTCTAAGTCCAATCATCCCATATACCACTGCATTGCTAGAATGACAAGGTCATGGAGACAATAAGGAATTCATTAGGAAGATATATTGATTATGCCATCCTTAACAATATTATTTTATCCTGCACCATACTAGTGTGGAAGTAGATCTGGATAAAGGTCTCCCTAAAGTGGTTCAGCTAAATATGGAAAATTGGAAATATGTCCAACAAGTGGGTTTTGAACAACTCTCTTTTGAATATCGTCTTTATTGTCAGTATACAAATTTTTCCCAAAAGTGCCCAAAACCAACCCCACTAGACTCATAAACACATGCACCAAAACAGAAATTGCAATTGGTAAAAAGAAATAAGTGGCTGATCCGGATTTAAACAGGAACGCAATAAAATACAGAGATAACCATATACATAAAGATGCAGCAGAAATAATGCTTCATTTCATTAATGGAAAATACCGAAATATGCTTACACCCAGAAATAGAAATAAACCAGCTAGGGCGATGGTAGCTTATCTCTGAGAAGAGATGTGCGGCTACATGCCTCTGAACTGTTCCGAACTGTGTTACAA
>APFE031748555.1:80223-91141 GCA_000404065.3 Pinus taeda
AAAACCTACCCCTAGAAGATGAAACGCCAAATTGTGGGCCCCGTTTTGGGTAAATTGGTACATCAATTTCCCGGGGTCGTAACTTTGGCATACGATCTCTATTTGACGTGTATGATAGCTCGTTAGAAAGATCTATCCGAGAACTACCACTTTGGGAAGGGCAACATCGGTCCATAGACCCATGTTGCCCCCAGATTTCTCAAAAAACGTCATTTAGGGCCTCAAAATGGCTCCGGAAGTTCAGGACCCGAAAAAACTGCTAAAAATAGTAAATTGTGCTACAATTACGGAAACTGAAAAACTGAGAGAGACAGTTGCGGGGCTCCAAATGGGATAGGTGGGTGGCCACCAACATCCACCTGGATCAGTGGCCTAATTGGACCTCAACAAATCCAAGGTAAGCCAATGAGGGAGTTCAAAAAGGAAATAATTATGTTATCCAAAATGATGTTGCTTGGCATAATACGTAGGAAATCATGAAGGCCTTAACTCAATACTCTAGAATGAGGAGCCAATCCCAAACCAAAAAAATTGGATATGGAAGTCCTAATTGTGGAAACACTCATCACTAGTAGAAAAAAAATCCTAGCTCTTCCTTCTATAGGTACAAGGCCCTTACTAAAAAAAAATCTCTAAAAGAAAATATTAGATCCAATATGGAACCCTAGGGAGGCATAGTAGAACCTCTAGGGGATGTTGGGAAGGCATTCAAGTGTGTGCCCCACCCTTCGCCTCCCCTCCTACAATCCCTCCTTGCATTGGATCAAATGGTGAGGCTTCAGAAGATATATCAAAAGCTAGTATAACCGGGGAGAAGCATAAGAAGCAGAAGGATATCACAAATACAAGGAACAAAGATAAGGACAAGATGAAAAAGACAAAGATCTTGGAGAACAAATTACCCTAGAACCTTATGTGTTTGTTTCTTGAACCACCAAAAATCAAAGAAGTAATCTCCCCACCCCGCAGATTGGAGTCCCCTAAAAACATAGTTAGCAATTATGAAGATGGTTTCTTGAAATTGTACGGGACTAAGAAGCAAAATCAAGGAAGAATCGATTGGAAATTTCGAGAAGTATGAAATACCATAGGTTCTCCTACACTAGTGATCCAAGTGGATATTGGTGGTCACCCACCTCTTCCACTGACTCAATGGTTCTCTATCCTCTTAGCAGTTTTCCATTGTTTTTGGGACCCAAAACTCTAGGGCCATTTTGAGGCCCTAAATAATTTTTGTTTACAATTCTGGGCAGCCAAGGGTTGTTGTGGTATACCTTAGCCCGATTTAAAAGTTGTAATCCTTGGAAATTTCTTTCCAACAAGCTATTATGCACCCCAAACAAATTTTATACACAAAAGTTGTGCCCCAAAGTAGTTGATGTGTCAAGTAACCACCTTGAGGCTTGCAAACATTTTGGCACTTCATCTTATGCTAAAAAGCCACTCTTTCAACCTCTTGTAGTAGATTTGGAAATTTCATGTAGCTTTTATCTTTTTCTTTCTCTTCAAATATAACTACGACCATTTTAGTGAGCTTGTGTCCTGCATTATTCTAGTATTCTATTTATTAGTAGAAGTTGGGTTATCACTATAGTATTATTTTCTTTGTTATATTTCTCAATGTGTGTGGGTTCATTCTCATTTCTTCCTTTCATTTCATTTCTTATACAACCTGAATTAGTGGTATTAGAGAAATATGATTATTGTTTCTTCTCTTTGCATGTCCCCAATGAGGTTAGGGTATATAGAGTTGGGTCTTGAGTAGTTTCACTTTGGAATGATTATTTTCCAAATTCAAAAATTTTGTTATGAACATAAATATGTATTTAAACTAAATATAAAGAGTAATGATAATGACAATTAATACAATATAATTCACAATTACGAAAGAACATGTCCCAAAGAACATGGTTATTTTTCAATGGACACTCCTACTTAGGTATACATTAGGGAAATTTTGAGGCCTAAAATGTGCCTCCAAAGGAGAATAATAAAATACTAGTCAAAATAATAAAATAACTTTTATGATTTTTTAAAGAAAAAAAAGAAAAGTATTTTTTATTATATTTTTGACTTATCTCCTTGTATGTTTACTTAAATTTCAAGAGTAGGCACATGTTGGATGCAAAATTAAATTCTACATCCAACGAGTAGCCACTTTACATACTTATGAATAGATCCACATAAAAAAAAAATGGAAACACATGAAAAAACATTTTGAACACGTTTTTCCATGTTTTTCAATTGTATTTTTACGTGGATCTACTCAGAAATATGGTAGATTGGTACTCATTGGATGTGTAATTTATTATTGCATTCAAACAAGTGGTCTACTCTTGGAAATTCTAGTGAACTACAAGAGATAAGTCGAGAAAAAATTACAATTTTATTTTTTTTTTTTTTTTTTTTTTTTTTTTTTTTTTTTTTTTTTTTTTTTTTCTCTCTCCAAAATATTTTCCCTAGGTATGACATCACCATCTTAAATCTTATTGGTTCTTTTAGAGTTAATTTTTTAAGTACATTGTTTTGTTTTGAGGCCAAATTTTGACCTCAAAATTCCCCTAATGTATACGACACCGTAATTTTACTTTGATAATCATATTTTCTACTATCCATTACTTATATAATATTTATATTTTGTCCACATGAATTTCTTTATATTCTAGACATTTTGAATATTATGTCTGATAATGAACTTTGTTTGTATAAGCTTCCCATGGTGGAAGAAAAGAGAGATGATATAACAAAAGGTCATATAAAATCGTTTCTCAAAGAAGCACTTGCACAATAGAGGAATAAGGTGATGTATAATTTTTCCTAGATCCATCAACGAATTCCAAGGGCGGCCAAGGCACCTGACATGCCTTTTAATTAGTTTAAATTTCTTAATGATAAATTGATTAGTTGTTCATTTAAATTGTGAATCTGAGGTTATTTGGGAACTTATAAACTATCATGAATAATCTATGCTAGTGCAATATATTATGTGTGAAGAGGTTGTAGTAATGTAATTGTTGTCACAGTTCAAGATTTAGATACTTTCATAGGTCACTAATATAGCACACTACACTTGCAAGAAATAAAGCACACTTGTAGTAAATTCAATTGCAAGAAATGTAAATCACACTTGTAAAAAAAGAAACACACTAATTACTAACAATGACTTGTTCCAGTGTAATTATATTCTTGATTAGTTGTAACAAATCTGCAATGGCACATTCCTGGAATGCAGAGTATGATGAATTAATAAGCCAAAAATAATATTTAATCATAACATAGTTCTTTTTCACCGAAAACAAAGTAGAAGTGTGCTACAAGTGAGTTGTAGCAACATTCAGTTCAACTGAAAATGAACAATTATGTTAGCCATTGGTTGGTCCTGTGATTAATACTCATAATAATGTAACATGGAGTAGCAATAACTAGTGACTAATGTGATTATAGGAGTAGAAAATACCAAAGTTGTAGTGTAAGGACATTAACATTGTTGTAGCAAAGGAAACTACAAGTTACAACAAAATGAAACTATGAGTTGCAACAAAAGGAGATTAAAAGAATTACATAAAATGTAAATTAAATAACAACAATATGAACTAATTGAAAATTAAAATACTAATATACCTTCTAACACTACCTAGCAATACCAGGCTAAGGAAGGGGCCTACCTCCTTAGACAAGGTACTGGGAAACCTTGAATTACACGGTCATAAGACCAACATCAAAATATTAGATAGAAGAGTAGGATCAAAATATCATAGTAGAAGAGTCTTTCTATTGGAGCAACAAAAAAATGTACAGTGGAAATAATGTCTACCCCTCAGGTTTGAAGGAAGTCACGTATATATACAAATATGTGAATCTCTAAAGTGAGTGATATCATGGATGTCTAGATGAGCAAATCAAGTGGCACATCCTATTAAAATAGTACATTTAGAGTTGGTGCAATTTTAGAAAAAAACTTACTCATATCAGTTGAACATCATTGGGAGTTGGAAAAACTTTCTTGATTGGTATAATGGATTGGATCATGGACACCAAAATAAATGATACATGCTAGAAACATGTATAACTGTATTGGGTTTTCAAAGTAGGGTAATTTCTTCACCAAAGTATGTGGCTCACTAGGAGCCAAGTTCATTAGAAGTTTCCCCATCTAATGCTTAACATATAAAAACATATAAAACTCTTGTGTCCATGCTAGTGGTCAGAAGTGATGGAGGTTGGGTTCTCTGGGGTTGTTCCAAGAGGCAGCGGAGGACCAAAAGAGCATTGGACATGCTCTTTGAAATGGGCCATCTAGGCTTCTAGCTTCTCAACCTTCTCCAATAACAAATTCTAGTCTCGCCAGACCACCACAACATTACTCCAGGACATGGCACTGGAAATAATGCATTTTGTTCAAAGTTGCTATCAATTCAATATGCTCATCTTATCAAACATTCTTTGAAGTCTCCAGACGCTCCAAAATTGACTGAATCAAGCCCTGACATTGCTCAACACAACAAACTTATCGTTGACTACGACCACCATGACGCGCCAACACACGATGCCCAGAAACACCACAACGAGCTGAGCCCCCTCGCTGTTGGACAAGCGAAGTGTGGCCACCCCAACCCAACATCGAGTCCCCGTGCCTACCACCCTGAGCAGCAAGCCCTCTACACCTAGAGTGCCCTGATCACCCACCTCATCTGCCCGCTGATGCCACGCAACGTGACCCACCACTGCTCTAACCATTGTGAAATGAGCCATCGCTACCACTCACCATATCGAGCCTAGAGTTGGACATGCCCATGCCATAACTGCTTGAATTGCGCTGCACTTGGGCAAAGGAACGCTCCGAGCGAGGAAGAGAGCACATGGTTGGATTCCAGACAACCTGGAATGAACAAAGGACCACCCGCTCAATACCTCCTGAACTTCCCGCACAAAAGGAGAGACCACCAGCCCCAGTTGAACCTCCACACCCCACGATGCCGAGAACATGCAGTACACAAAGTAACCACCCACCACGAGCCAAAAATATGCACCTTCCGTGAAGTGGGTACCTGCGAGCCCCACTAACCAGAGCCCAAGATTTTCGCTCCAGTGGCTCCACCCAACAACACAGAAGCTTGTAAATGGATCTAAGAGGACCACTACTACTCGCTCGTTCCAGGAAAAACTAGTTCCCACCTGACCCATACTGAAACCGTGCAAGATGAAATACAAACACCAGAATACAACACCAAACCGAAAACCATACTTTGCGTTCCTTCCACACTCACAGTGACGAAGCCCAATTTGGCAATTATCAACGACATATACCCGAAAGCAGGGGAGAAAACGTTGATGGCCATGTCACTGCCTTGCCCGAACATGGGAACCTCTGCAACTTCCGCTTCTTCCCATATTGCCCACACCACAGAGACCAATACTCGCACATACACAAAATTCCCAACGAACACCCCCGCCACCCTCCATAATGTTTAGATGCTCGCTACCACCCTCGAGACCCGAGGCAACATGAAACCTCACATGCCAAAATTTACTCTCTCCCATACTCAAGGTGATATGGGAGGGCAGGGAGGCCAACCCACCCATCTGAGGCCACGTGCCTAACATGAATGCCCATGCGTTCCCTCAGGAATGACATCCTCTTAGACTCTGCTTCTCACCCCCATCGGGGAAATTTAAATTTTCTTTTTAATAATATATATTATATATTATTTATTTTTTTATTTTTACTTATTTTCTATATATTATAACATTTATTTTTTTCTTTGTGTTACATGTAAGTTTAAAAAAAATTTGTATCATTTTTAATCAATGTATTTTTCTAATCTAGGAACTCATACATACATATATTACTTATTTATTGAAGCTGATTTTTAATAGTGAGTTTTGAGAATGAAATATTGGGTTGCGGATTAGGGTCACTTCCCCCCTCCTAAAGACCTTGATTTAGTTTTAGAGGCCTTCAAGGTTTTAATAACATCCATGGGAAGTTCAACAAAATCAGTGACATCGAAGTTCATAAGAAAGGCCCAAGACATTCTAGAGATTCTACTCCTTGCTCAATCCTATCAAATGACACTAAAATTGGCTCAACAAGTGTTAATTGGAAAATTCATGGGCAGTTATGGCCTTCTTCAAAGACCATACATAACAAGGTAGAGAAGAACTGGAATCACTTGGTTAAAGGGAAAATCTCCTTTAGATTTTGTGGAACAAGTTTTTATGTTTTTTTGTTTGAGCTTAAGGAAGATAGAGATCTAACTTTTTGCAGTGGTCCATATTTTTATAGGACACAAGGCATGTATCTCAATATATAGACCTCTGACTTTAACCTTGATAATGACATATACACAAATGTTCCTGTCTAAGTCCAATCGTCCCATATACCATTGCATTGCTAGAATGACAAGGTCATGGACACAATAAGGAATTCATTAGGAAGATATATTGATTATGCCATCCTTAACAATATTGTTTTATCTTGCACCATACTAGTGTGGAAGTAGATCTGGATAAAGGTCTCCCTAAAGTGGTTCATCTAAATATGGGAGATTGAAAATATGTCCAACAAGTGGATTTTGAACAACTCTCTTTTGAATATTGTCTTTATTGTCAGTATACAAATTTTTCCCAAAAGTGCCCAAAACCAACCCCACTAGACTCATAAACACATGCATCAAAACATAAATTGCAATTGGTAAAAAGAAATAAGTGGCCTAATTGGACCTTAACAAATCCAAGGCAAGCCAATCAGGGAGTTCAAAAAGGAAATAATTATGTTATCCAAAATGATGTTGCTTGGCATAATACCTAGGAAATCATGAAGGCCTTAACTCAATACTCTAGAATGAGGAGCCAATCCCAAACCAAAAAAAATGGATATGGAAGTCCTAATTGTGGAAACACTCACCACTAGTAGAAAAAAAAAAAAATCCTAGCTCTTCCTTCTATAGGTATAAGGCCCTTACTAAAAAAGAATCTCTAAAAGAAAATATTAGATCCAATATGGAACCCTAGGGAGGCATAGTAGAACCTCTAGGGGATGTTGGGAAGGCATTCAAGTGTGTGCCCCACCCCTCGCCTCCCCTCCTACAATCCCTCCTTGCATTGGATCAAATGGTGAGGCTTTAGAAGATATATCAAAAGAAAGTATAACCGGGGAGAAGCATAAGAAGCGGAAGGATATCACAAATACAAGGAACAAAGATAAGGACAAGATGAAAAAGACAAAGATCTTGGAAAACAAATTACCCTAGAACCTTATGTGTTTGTTTCTTGAACCACCAAAAATCAAAGAAGTAATCTCCCCACCCCGCAGATTGGAGGCCCCTAAAAACATAGTTAGCAATTATGAAGATGGTTTCTTGAAATTGTACGAGACCAAGAAGCAAAATCAAGGAAGAATCGATTGGAAATTTTGAGAAGTATGAAATACCATAGGTTCTCATACACTAGTGATCCAAGTGGATATTGGTCGTCACCCACCTCTTCCATTGACTCAATGGTTCTCTATCCTCTTAGCAGTTTCCATTGTTTTTGGGACCCAAAACTCTAGGGCCATTTTGAGGCCCTAAATGATTTGTTTTTGACAATTCTGGGTAGCAAAGGGTTGTTGTGGTATACCTTAGCCCAATTTAAAAGTTGTAATCCTTGGAAATTTCTTTCCAACAAGCTATTATGCACCCCAAACAAATTTTATACACAAAAGTTGTGCCCCAAAGAAGTTGATGTGTCAAGTAACCACCTTGAGGCTTGCAAACATTTTGGCACTTCATCTTATGCTAAAAAACCACTCTTTCAACCTCTTGTAGTAGATTTGGAAATTTCATGTAGCTTTTATCTTTTTCTTTCTCTTCAAATATAACTACCACCATTTTAGTGAGCTTGTATCCTGCATTATTCTAGTATTCTATTTATTAGTAGAAGTTGGATTATATTGTTTTCTTTGTTATATTTCTCAATGTGTGTGATTCGTTCTCATTTCTTCCTTTCATTTCATTTCTTATACAACCTGAATTAGTGGTATTAGAGAGATATGATTATTGTTTCTTCTCTTTGCATGTCCCCAATGAGGTTAGGCTATATAGAGTTGGGTCTTGAGTAGTTTCACTTTGCAACGATTATTTTCCAAATTAGAAAAATTTGTTATGAACATAAATATGTATTTAAACTAAATATAAATAATAATTATAATGACAATTAATACAATATAATTCACAATTACGAAAGAACATGTCCCAAAGAACATGGTTATTTTTCAATGGACACTCCTACTTAGGTATACATTAGGGAAATTTTAAGGCCTAATGTGTGCCTCCAAAGGAGAATAATAAAATACTAGTTAAAATAATAAAATAACTCTTATGATTTTTTAAAGAAAAGAAAGAAAAGTATTTTTTATTATATTTTTGACTTATATCCTTGTATGTTTACTTAAATTTCAAGAGTAGGCACATGTTGGATGCAAAATTAAATTCTACATCCAACGAGTAGCCACTTTACATACTTATGAATAGATCAAACATTTTGAACAGACTTTTTCATGTTTTTCAATTGTTTTTTTACGTGGATCTACTCAGCAATATGTAGATTGGGTACTCATTGGATGTGTAATCTAATTCTGCATCAAACAAGTGTCTACTCTTGAAATTCTAGTGAACCTACAAGGAGATAAGTCGAGAAAATACAATTAATATATATATATATATATATATATATATATATATATATTTCATTCTCTCTCTCCAAAATATTTTTCCCTAGGTATGACATCACCATCTTAAATCCTATTGGTTCTTTTAAAGTTAATTTTTTAAGTACATTTTTTTGTTTTGAGGCCAAATTTTGACCTAAAAATTCCCCTAATGTATACGAGACCGTAATTTTACTTTGATAATCATATTTTCTACTATCAATTGCTTATATAATATTTATATTTTGTCCACATGAATTTCTTTATATTCTAGACATTTTGAATATTATGGTTGATAATGAACTTTGTTTGTATAAGCTTCCCATGGTGGAAGAAAAGAGAGATGATATAACAAAAGGTCATATAAAATTGTTTCTCAAAGAAGCACTTGCACAATAGAGGAATAAGATGATGTATAATTTTTCCTAGATCCATCAATGAATTCCAAGAGCAGCGAAGGCACCTGACATGCCTTTCAATTAGTTTAAATTTCTTAATGATAAATTGATTAGTTGTTCATTTAAATTTTGAATCTGAGGTTATTTAGGAACTTACAAACTGTCATGAATAATCTATGCTAGTGCAATATATTATGTGTCAAGAGGTTGTAGTAATGTAATTGTTGTCACAGTTCAAGATTTAGATACTTTCATAGGTCACTAATATAGCACACTACACTTGCACGAAATAAAGCACACTTGTAGTAAATTAAATAGCAAGAAATGTAAATCACACTTGTAAAAAATGAAACACACTAATTACTAACAATGACTTGTTCCAGTGTAATTATATTCTTGATTAGTTGTAACAAATATACAATGGCACATTCCTGGAATGCAAAGTATGATGAATTAATAAGCCAGAAATAATATTTAATCATAACATAGTTCTTTTTCGCCGAAAACAAAGTAGAAGTGTGCTACAAGTGAGTTGTAGCAACATTCAATTCGACTAAAAATGAGCAATTATGTTAGCCATTTGTTGGTCCTGTGATTAATACTCATAATAATGTAACATGGAGTAGCAATAACTAGTGACTAATGTGATTATAGGAGTAGGAAATACCAAAGTTGTAGTGTAAGGACATTAACAATGTTGTAGCAAAGGAAACTACAAGTTACAACAAAATGAAACTATGAGTTGCAACAAAAGGAGATTAAAAGAATTACATGAAATGTAAATTAAATAACAACAATATGAACTAATTGAAAATTAAAATACTAAGATACCTTCTAACACTACCTAGCAATACCCGGTTAAGGAAGGGGCCTACCTCCTTAGACAAGGTACTGGGAAACCTTGAATTACACGATCATAAGACCAACATCAAAATATTAGATAGAAGAGGAGGATCAAAATATCATAGTAGAAGAGTCTTTCTATTGGAGCAACAAAAAAATGTACAACAAGTGGAAATAATGTCTACCCCTGGGGTTTGAAGGAAGTCACATATATATACAAATATGTGAATGTCTAAAGTGAGTGATATCATGGATGTCTAGATGAGCAAATCAAGTGGCACACACATCCTATTAAAATAGTACATTTAGAGTTGGTGCAATTTTAGAAAAAAACTTACTCATATCAGTTGAACATCATTGGGAGTTGGAAAAACCTTCTTGATTGGTATAATGGATTGGGTCATGGACACAAAAATAAATGTTGTGGAGGTAAATCCCTTCTGTGGACAGAGGCGATCCCACTATCCTAAATGAGGTCTAGCAACAATCAAACAACGCTAACACGCAGGTTCCTAATTGCAAACTAAAGACCGATGATGAGGGCCTACCTCAAATCCAACGCTAGTATTTGTAGAAGAGTCGTCGCTACCGTTCTTTCGCTCCGACTGGTCACAATCCCCACGATCCTCGTGAACGGACACCTGCACATGCAAAGAAAAACACAAATACAAGCATAAAATCCAAGAGATGCAACTATATATCAGTCAGAAAGGATATAACTCAAACATCATTGTAAAGACAATAAGAGTGGAACCATAATGATAGTCGTCTATTATTATTGATAAACAAAGAAGAATACAACCAAGTTCTGACGTCAAATCCTCCTTTGGCTGGGTGATCAGCAACACATGCCTTGCAAAGCTTGTTGGGAATGAGGAACAAGCCTCTCTCTCCTTGGTTACTTGGACAAGGATCTCCTCATTAAAGATATAGCCTTATAGGGATGAAGAAGGCCTCTTGTAGCATGAGCTTAGCAATTCTCAGACTT
>APFE031748555.1:94122-109037 GCA_000404065.3 Pinus taeda
GGAGCTTGACATAGGAAAGCGAACTATGCTCCGAACGAACTTCATCATAATGAACAGGAAGTTGTTGCTTCCAAGAGTGTCGCTCCCGGTGGAAGGACCACATCTTGTAAGTCAGGACCCAATGCCCGGAGGACAGTATGCACGACGGCATCATCACTGGATACAAGCACGGGATAAGTCACCACGTAGTTGACTTGCGGCGGGGCAGATACAACTGGTGGATAAAAACCAGAAGGGGATGACAACTGCGCAAGAGGCACCGAGGGACTAAAGAACGATAATTGATTGATAGTCACGATCCTTCCATCGTGTGGAAAGAAAACCACACGGAAAAGTGAGGAGACAAGGGCCCCCATGGCATAAACATAGTCATGACCAAGGAGAAGACTGAAATCTAAAGCACCTTGGGTAACCAGTACGTCTATATAGATGGTTTTTCCTCCCAAAGTAATAGGGAACTTCGTAAGGATCCCCAATGGTTGACTGGTTCCTCCGTCAAACGCCATCAGATTTTGTGTGACCGGCACAAGCTGTGGGGAGCCCAAAGCTTGCCAAGTAGTAGAAGGCATAAGACTAACAGATGCACCCTCATCCAAGACAGTGCCAAGTACTGCCTTATCATAGGCATGTACTGTAATCTGGAAAGGCACATGGGATGGAAGGCAGAAAGTAGTCAGGTGGCTCCAGTCGAAGGAAATGACTGAACTACTTGGTGGGGGAATCGTATGATTGCCCCCTGCTCTGAAGGACTCTCAGGATCAGCTGGGATAGGAGAGTCATTTTCGGACTCAGTAGAATCTGATGAGACGAGAAGAACATGATCATGATGCTCTTCCGAAAGAGAGTAATCAACAGGCGGTGAACTCAAGTTGACACTCTCTCCAACCAATGGTTGGTCTCGAACAGGCTTAGCACAGCCAGGTTCAGAAAGAGGAAGATGGACAAGAGAAGGATCTAAACCGATCTCTTTGTCGACAGGGAGAGGATCTAAAGAGAGCCTCTTATAACCAACGGGGAGTTGGGGTGAAGAAGCTGTAAGACTTTCCAAAATAGTGGAAGCTTTATCCATGAGCGGACAAAGGTGAAGGAGATGTTTGCCTTCACATAGCCTACAGGGGAATCTAATCTTCCCTTTCTTCTTGCCATTGCCAGTTGATAAGGTATCATCCTCATGAGCTTCAGAGGACGATGAGAGATGGGCCGGATCGTGAGACCATACTTCTAAGATCCTGGGAATTCCAGGACAGTCATGAAGAAGATGGTCATCCTTGCACAATTTACAAGGAAACTTAAACTTCCGCGGAGGAGCAGAAGGAGTTTCGACCTGAGCTATACTCGGGGTAGTAGCTGCACTTTTAACCTCTCGCTTATGAGACTTCTTCTTCTTCGTCTTATTCTTCTTCTTCTTAGCCACCTGGTTACTTGAATCCAGACTTTCACCAAGCGAAGTAGAATATGAGGACGTAGAAACAGGCGAAGAAGGGGAGAGGTCCATCTTGGAATCAACATGATGTTGTTCGGGTGGAGGAACTGATTGACCAGTAATTGACACACTAGGAATCACAGAGGTTGAGAACAACCAAACAGGCAACCCAACAGTTAACCCAGGAAGGGACAACGTTGCCATGTAAGGAGCACAAACATTCCCAAAAGGAGGAAAATGATCAGGATTCCCGTCAAAGGGGATTCCTGGGTTGGTGAACCGTGGAAAAGTTGCCATCAAAACTGAAAATCGCACACGGGGCTGAAAAAGAGTCAAGGCACACAATCAAACGGCCAATAAGCAGAATCTAACAGGGTGTGTAATCGCGGGTGAATAAATTTTAAGACACAAGTACATAACTTGACCTTTTCATCTTTAAAGAGTCGAGAAAAGGACAAAAATATGACTGTAGTCGCCTTCAAATGTTTAATGAGCCCGAAGTGACAAATGCTCAGGTGAGCCTTTTCTTTTAGGGAGTTCGAAAAGGATCAAAAAGTGACTAATCTGGAGAACTAGGCAAAGGGTTTACCAGACAATCCGTAAAAATGCATATACACCTTAGCAATCATATGAAAACCAAGGACTTTCCGTACGGCAGTCAATCTTCCCGAACGTTGTGTTCAGTGCGTTACGGGTTGTAAGGCGGCAGACACGACTTCTTGTGGATAAAGGATGATAACCTAGTGGAGTCTCCCCATATACTCGACGGTACGTGGGAGCACAAGTCCATACTAGACCACAGTTGAGTCACAAAAAGGAGGAATCACCCAACCTTTGAGTGGGAAACAAAAGTGGACTAGGTTAACAACGCCGGAGCACGTCTCTAGCCTAGACCTCTAGAATGTGAGCGTTATGTTCCAATGCGTTGTTAGATTCATTCGGTTTATTTTAAAGTTGATCTTGTGTTAGGTTTCGGTTTTCAGGTCCTACCATATGTACTCTCTCAAAATTCCCTAAATGTAATCTATATGCCAAAACATGTCATTTCATTCGATGAATGCTAATTACGAGAGAGTTCAAGAGCTTTCACGCAAACGAAATGATCACAAATCAACAAAGAACTTCTCTAATGCAGCTAATGCAAATTAACAAACTTTTCTTTAAGACCACTAATCACTAATCAAAATGAAAAGTTCTAATTCTCATTAACTAGTTCAAAGCAAAAGAGATTTTTCTTTTTGATGATGGCAAAATGCACTAAACAACTTTGAAAAATAACACAAACAAATTCTATTCAATACAAGCACATTCAGTTCCTTAAATCACAAATCAAACTTCCAAAGAACAAGAAAGATCCCAAAGACACCAATGAGCCGTGTGATCTAGGCTCAAAGTGAGACGTAGAGGAATTCAAGTGAAGACAAAGCGAGTCACCCAAATAACGCAACAAAACGATTCACCACTACCAAAAAAGTGTAAGGGAGCAAATAAAGAGTCGATTGGACCACAAAAAGATCAAAACACCTGAGGAAGGCTTGACACACAAAGCCACTAGATGCCCTAGGGCTAGAAATGTGAAATCGATAGAAAAAAGCAAACACCCAAAGGGTAACGATCAAAGCCAGTCAAATCACACTCGAACACACTCAAGTAGTCTGAAAAGGGTACCCAGGACAAATACCAAGCTCAAAAATTTCACAGGCAAGCAAACTTCAAAAGTTTCCAGGCCTGGCGCGACTGTCAGGCTGCAACAAGCACCTTTCAGGAATTGGCGCGGGTTGTAAATGTGCAACTTGCACCAACTAGCGCAACTGTAACGCTGTAAACAAGCACCAGCCGAGTTTTCTATGGAAAAATAAAAACGAAAGAGCCAAGGCCAAGTCAACAGTACCTAGGCACACCAAGAAGCAAGAAACAACACAGAGATTCAACCCAGAAAGCTAATCAAGAAGGAGAAAGCAAGAAATAACCAAGAAACAAGGCAAGTTCCAAGCCGTTTAGTTTGTAAACCAAACCGGAGATGGACTGAAGTGGCATTGATCTACTTTGCTAATGTAGAGTAATAGCGTTTCGAAGGTTATCTGGCCGTATTTCAGGCTCCGTCTAAAGTTTACAAATCAAACAACAAGACAAAACAAACAACAAGGAAAAAAGCCAACTCCCCAATGGAGTCGCCAAATTGTTGTGGAGGTAAATCCCCTCTGTAGACAGAGGCAATCCCACTAGCCTAAATGAGGTCTAGCAACAATCAAACAACGCTAACACGCAGGTTCCTAATTGCAAACTAAAGACCGATGATGAGGGCCTACCTCGAATCCAACGCTAGTATTTGTAGAAGAGTCGTCACTCCCGTTCTTTTGCTCCGGCTGGTCACAATCCCCACGATCCTCGTGAACGGACACCTGCACATACAAAAAACAACACAAATACAAGCATAAAATCCAAGAGATGTAACTATATATCAGTCAGAAAGGATATAACTCAAACATCATTGTAAAGACAATAAGAGTGGAACCATAATGATAGTCGTCTATTATTATTGATAAACAAAGAAGAATACAACCAAGTTCTGACGTCAAATCCTCCTTTGGCTGGGTGATCAGCAACACATGCCTTGCAAAGCTTGTTGGGAATGAGGAACAAGCCTCTCTCTCTTTGGTTACTTGGACAAGGATCTCCTCATTAAAGATTTAGCCTTATAGGGATGAAGAAGGCCTCTTGTAGCATGAGCTTAGCAATTCTCAGACTTTGGGACTTAGAATTTGGAGCTTGAAGAGTAGAATTACTAAATAGCTTGTCAAAGGCAAAAGGACAAGCTTATATAGAGAAAGGAGAAGGAGTTAGGATCATCCACAAGATTCATGGGATTGGCCTTATCATTAGGAAGCTTCCATGACAGGTGGAGAACTACTTCCCTTCTATGGAGATTCGAAGCCCAACTGAACTAACTCAAACTGGAATCAGTTCATGAATAAGTTAGGAAGAACCTTCGGAAGTTTGTTTGTTAAAAACTTTACCCAACTGGGTTGGCGCAAGTGCGACTCTGAGACAGAGCACCAGCTGGCGCGCCATCTTTGGAGGATTTCCCCTATTGGCGCGAGTGATACACTGTGGAACAGCGCCAATGGAAAAAGGGCTATTTTTATGGGTATTTTGCAGAAGGTGTCTTCAGGGCATATGAAGTACATACTCAAGGGGATACAATGCAAGTGTTTTCAGGTTATGTCACTTCTCACAGGTCCTGGAATAAGTCCTCCAATGTGCGGGAGAAGGGGTAACAGGGACGGTGACAAATTACTGTGTAACAATAAATGATACATGCTATAAACATGTATAACTGTATTGGGTTTTCGAAGTAGGGTAATTTCTTCACCAAAGTATGTGGCTCACTAGGAGCCAAGTTCATTAGAAGTTTCCCCATCTAATGCGGGTAATTGATGCTATAGATACCAATTCTTTTTTAGGAGGACTAATCCAAGTAGATATTAGTGGCCAACCACCTCTTCCACTAACTCAACAATTCTTTATCTTCTTAGTAGTTGTAATGAACAAGGTTTGTATATGTAGCAAAATATTCATAATATCTAGAATATAAGAATCTTCATCATGGGAAAAATAATATATTTATATAAGAATGTTTAAATACAACAAATATGAGATATTATATGAAGATGTTGATTACAAATGAGTACCCTCTTATATACCTAGGCAGATAGCCCTTCATGAATGGTCATGTCCTTAAAGAAATGCCTCTTCATTATACTAATCATTATTTAATTAATCAATATGTCTGATTATTATTATTTATATTATTTATATTATTTTAACATATAATATTCATAGCATTGCCTTCTTCTTCTTCTTAAAATCTTTGTCCCCAACGCTTATTTCTTACAAGATGTGACATATATTTCTTTATCTTGTAATCTATTTTTATCTTTCGGAGTTCTTCATGTTGTCATCTTTGATGATATAAAATGATAGGATCCTCTGAGTGATAAAAAAAAAATTGAACTAAGAAGGGATCTAACCATCCTAAATCAATCTTCTTTGGAACTTTGCAATTATTTGATAGTTTGAATAAATTGTTATTGTAAGACTAGATTTTGCAGACATTAGTATTTTTTGGATCACAAGTTTGTTGTTTCTATTCCGAGTGATATATATATGCAAATTTCTTCAAATTTCTTCTCTTGTGATTCAAATGTCGATAAGGACTTCTTGTGATTTCATTTTACCTTATCTTTTTTGTGGAATTTTCCTGATTTACTTCAGGTATTGATATTATTGGGTTGGTTGCATCAGTATTTTTTGGAACACACGTTTGTTGTTTCCATTATGGTGATATAGATACATAGAGTGATTTAGATATTTGCTCTTTTGATTAAGATATTGATAAGGAATTCTCATGATTTTATTTTCCTTTATCATCTGTGTGGAAATTTCCTAATTTACTTCAGGTACTAATGTTGTTGAATTGGTTGCATAATCTTCATTTGGAATTTTCATCATCTAAATTGCAAAATCTAAATATGTTTGACTTTCAATTGGTTTATCATTTTTTTGTGTTGTAATATTGACAAGATCAATATTCATTCCATTTTCATCAACTTGAACATCAATATTTCAATGCTTCCTTCTCAATAAACTGTTGTAATTTGTTTTCCAGCAACTTCTTGTCTTTCTTAAGCTTCTTAATTTGTATCAGTAATTTCTCACTATGGTATTTGAGGAAAGTAACCTCTTCATTTTTTTGTACAGTAATCATTTCAACTTCCTTCTACATATTTTGCATTGCCTTTTGATTTATTGAAGAATTAATTTTGAGATATCTTCTACATTTTCTCTTCTTATTGAATCTAGCTTCAATGTAACATCTTGTAGCATTATTTTTTTCTTTTTGTAGGAAAATTTCAAAAACTTATTTTCCATGTTTATGATGAAGGACCCTGTTGATTCCATCCAACGCGAACACCAAATTATATCACCATCGTCACAAAAAAAGTATTTAACAGTGAATTTCAAGACAAAAGTATAGTCTCCAATACTTAGTTGTAGATTGCCTATGTCATACTGTTTTTTGTTCATCAACTCCATTGTTTCAATTATATTTGATTCCTAAATCACTAAACTCAAGATAGATAGAGATTATAATATCCTTTCCTAGAAGTGATCATTTGATTTTAAATATCACATTAACACTTTTACCAAATTTTTTAGGAAATATTCCATTATTGTATCCATTTTGCGCTCATCAATAATTTCGTCAAATGGTAATTTAATTATGAAGTTTATGTATTCTTCATAATAAGTGTGAAACCCACTTCTTGAATTATTTTTAACTTCTTAATTATTTCACTATATAATATATATATATATATATAACCTAATATTTTTAAATGAAAAATACTTTATTTTTTTAAAATAAAGTATTCATTTTCTAAAATTTTCATTTTTTTTTACTTAATATTTTTTTGTTATAATCACTTCAAATTTTAATTTAGGATTTGTGTGTTGTAAACTTCCTTCCCTTCCTCCCCCTAGTAAAAAAATTAATAATAAATTTTTAAAAATAAATTTCCAATTTAAATTTATGGATTAATTAATGTACTTGTTGAATAATTAAACCTTTGGATTTGTAAGGAATATTTTGATACTTTAAGTTACAGGTGCCACTTCTAATATTTTAAAATAGATTTTTTTTTTAATGTGAAGGGTCATACGATTTGATTAATATAGGCGCCAAATCCTATGTGATGCAAATACTTATAACAACAACATTGATAATTCAAAATTATAATTAATCCATTGAGGGTTGTGAGTTATTTACTTATAAACACCATGAGGGCATGGCCTTGGCCTCTATGCAATTCTCTTTGTGCAAATTTTTCAGGGGAATGGAGGGATCCTTGGAGCCCCACTAACATTGGTCAAGAACACTAACATAGTCATCAAGGAACTCATCTCCAAGAGAAAATGGCCTTCTTGCAAAATACACTTTATTTGACTCATTCATATTCTTTTGATTCTGCTTCTTGTTCTTGTTTGTTCCCTTACTAATCATGTTGTTATGTCTTGTTTATTCCCTTATGAATCATGTTGATGGTATCCTCTCCTACAAGCCTTTTTGGAGCTAGTTTATTATCCTATGTGGTTGCATTTAAGATACTATTTTTCTCCAACTTATTTCACATGGAGACAACCTCCTCTTCTAACTTTTCATATTGTCTTCTCTTTGTATCGAGCAAATTTCTTGCATAAACAAGCTCAACTTCTAATCTTTGACATTATTCCTCTCTGGTTTAGTCCGATGTTGGTCACCTCTTAAACTCTTCTTGCTTCTCCCAACTATGTCCTCAAGTTAATAATTTATTCTTTGTACTCATGCTCTTTTTCATCACATATCTGCATCAAATTATTTTGATCTATGTTTTCATTTGTTAGTCTTCTCAATCTCTATCTTTCCGCTGCTCGCCATCTTCTTTCACCACTAGAATCGATCTCGCAGATCTCCCACTGAACAGGGTCTACCACAGGCCCGAGCGAAACCCCTCAGCAACAAAGGCGTCCCCTTGAAGCCAAAACAACTCTGATACCAAATGTAGGGTTTAACCCCGTACAGAAATTATCTGCATATGAATTCTAAATCACAGAAAAATAAACAATGCGAGAGCATAACACATAAAACACATATGCACAGAGATTTTTCCCTGGATCCCAAAACCGGGACTACCAGCTTGATTTTTCATTATATTCCTTTCAATGTTACAATACATATTTATACATGCCGAAGCATCCAATACCATGGACCGAAAACCATCACGTCTAATACCATGGACCTAAAGCCATTGCGTCCAAAAAACATGTGCGAAAATCATGCAGAAAACCATAGGTGGGTCCGCCCAACCTAACATAGGGTCCAAAACCAAAATTTTCTGAGGCGCTGCCCCGGACCCCTTAAAGTGGGGTTATCGGTACCCCTCAAAGCCCCTATTAACTATGTGGAAAGAATATAACACAACCCAACAGAGCTCATTTCTTGCATAAACAAGCTCAACTTCTAATCTTTGACATTATTCCTCTCTCTGGTTTAGTCCGATGTTGGTCACCTCTTTAACTCTTCTTGCTTCTCCCAACTATGTCCTCAAGTTAATAATTTATTCTTTGTACTCATGCTCTTTTTCATCACATATCTGCATCAAATTATTTTGATCTATGTTTTCATTTGTTAGTCCTTCTATTTCAACCAAGGCTCAGTCAAGCTTAGCTTAGTTTTCATTTTTCTTCTGCTCATGATAATCAAGTACATTTACTCTAACAAAACAAGTCTCATTTGACCAAACACTTCTTTCTAAGAGGCCCCTTTTTTTCTACGTAGACAACCTTTCCCATATTTCTTTTGTGTATTTTAGATATATTATTGTCTCAAGAACCAAATTGTGAAGATTGTTGTAAATTGCAAAGTTAGCCTAAGCATTCTTGGTTGTTGTTCTTGCATTAAGGTGAAAATTTTAGTATATCCATTGTAGTGTTGTTTTAATCAATCCTAATTGACCGTGGCTACAACATTTAATTGTCAACCCAAGGTACGTCTTGTTGTTTCAATGGAGTTCGCACTGTATGTGCCGATACACTACAACCAAGCATGAAAAAAGGAAAGAACAGTAAAATATGTCACTGAATCAAATTGAAAAACTTAAATCATTCATGTAGAAATAAAAACACTGCACATAATTGAAATCACACTTCTCAACTACCAGAGTGAGGGCGCGCCACATAGTAACTAACAACTACACCAGCTGGTCACTATCATTCTGTTAATAAACTCAGTGTAACAACACAATATAATCCAGAACAGAAGCAGATGCAATTCACAATTTGTACAGCAACAGCAGAAAACCATATGTCAATAAACGGAGCACTAATGTACACTACATCTACTACTGCAGTCCCTGCTAAAGAGGAGGGCCCTTCCTCCCTAGCAGGGGCTTAGGAACAACACGAGATTAATTAATGAATCAAATGAAGAGCAGTAACAACGTCACCACGGTGATTTAATATTAAGAGTAATTCAAAGTTACAGAAGCAGAGTAACAATGATTTTCTATATGTCGTCCTTATACATAGGAAATTGAGTTTATTTTATAATTATTACATGCCCGAAATTAGGAATAGATCAGTTAGATTCTCATGCTGATCAAAAATAAAAGTAGTTACAACCTATTTCTAAATACAGAGACTTCTCAAATATATCGGTTAGGATTGCAACCACTTGGGTTTGTTGCTTCTAAAATAAACAACTCATAAATGCTCAATAATTGTTATGTGGAATAGTACCCACAACTTTGCCAGCTTCAGTGCAACATCACCCTGTGAGTGAATGGCAGTTCGAGATGTAACTGCAATCATTGGCGACATCACCCTTGGTGTCACAATGGTCCTTTGTATCATTACATACTGTAACACCAGCTTGTAACAGCATTCAATGTGTAACAGCATGCGGGGTGTAACAACGAACTACTCTATCCTACTCTAAAGTTGATCAACGCTGCCTGTTACTTCATAGCCTTGTTCCTACGAGCAACACTTGAAAAGGAGAAGAACTTCCAAAACACTCCTCCAATGCTCACGCTAGTTAGCCACAAAAAGGAATAAAGTATCGTATTATTCAATAAAATATGGAAAAATAACATAACAGTGGAATAGGTTGTAAAAGTGATAAAAAGGGTGATTAATCATGTAAAGTACATGGGCCTGGAGGATAAGAGGATCAAAACTGGGGAAAGAAAGTGCAAAAAATAGGTAAAAAGTCACACCCAACATCTCCCCCCAACTGAAGCAACTGCATGTCCCCATGCAAAATTTTAGCTTCTCCTACTATACCCCTGATGCAGGTCTGTAAAATTGTGCATGCAAATTGAGGCAAATCCTCACAATCCTTTTCCTATAGGTGTCTGATTGTTCCCTAATCTATGGAGTGCTCAGAAACAACTTAAATTCACACCTGAGTTCATAAACCATCCCTGGTTTTACTCTGACCCATAATGTTGTCCTTTCTTCATTAATTTTTGTCGATTTCATGGCCAGATTTCATTCAATCTGGTTCCTCATAAATGAAAGAAATGCCCACAACTGCAAATATCCCATATACGAGAAGACAATTGCTACCATTTTCATGCTAACACATTCACACATGATATTATGCAAAAATAGCTCGCAAAGCAAGCTCTGTTCATCAAAATCGAAAGTGAAAAAAATCTCAAGAAAAGTTCGAGTAGAAGAACCCAAATAAGACCTATTGTCAAAAATTGCTTTCAACTAAAATAAATAATATCATTCCTAAAGGAACACTGGATACGATGGGGACAGTCACCTTCATGCTAGTAGGTTCAGGGCGAGATCACGGAGCTTTGTCTTGTCATTCGTCAGGTCTGAGACTTGTCGTTGTAACAGATACAGTTGTTCATCCTTTTTTTCATGGCTTCCTTGTGCCTCCGTGCTTCCCATTCTCTCTCCCATTCTTCCTTTAACCACTTTCCCTATGGGAATCCATCATCCTTTTTTGTGTCGTGAGCGAGATCACCCCCTCTTGTAGAGAGAGTGGCTGCTGCTTCCATTTTTGTAGCTATGGTAACAACATCTTTTCAGAACACCATCCTTCGTCAGGACCCGTTGTTCTTCCACATGCAATATCAATTGAGAGTGTAACAACCTCTTGAGGGTGAAACTGCCCCATTTCGGTTATTGGTTCTTGTGTAACGGCACTGTCATCAATGGAATTTTTTGTTACAATTTCCTTGTCTCCCTGATCAACTTCCATTCACACTATTGGTTCTTGTGTAACAACAATGTCATCCACAGGTTTTTGTATATCATTCTTCCCTTGGTAGGCTTCTATCTCCACTGTTGGTTCTTATGTAACAGCAGTGTCAACCACAAGCTTATGGGTGCCAGCTTATTCTTCCTTTCCTTGGTTGACTTTTGTCTCCACTGCTGGTTCTTGTGTAATAGCAGTGTTAGCCAAGGGCTCCTATATATCTACTACCAAATGACCTTCTGTGGACTGTGCCATCTCAGTGTTGGTTCTTGTGTAACAACAACGTCCTCAATGGTTTTTGTGTGCTAGCCTCCCAGGTTTCTGTTTGTGTTTCCCTCGAGATGGTGTGTGTTGCACAGACTCTAAACCATGTTGTCACTAGCTTCTGGGCATAGGTCATGCACACATCACCCAGGACATATCCCTGCCCAGCCCTGTCTACAGCCTCGAGCAAAGTATCTAACCTTGGGGCTCTTTTGTTTGCCTTTCCCTCTACTAGTTGTTCCCTTAGCTCTCTATTATCTTTTTCTAATTTTTCAATTTTTAACAGCAAGGATTGAGTTTCATTCTTACCAGGTGAGGAGGGTTCCTCTGGCTAAGCCTGCTCCTTGTCCTTCTGCACTTCTGCCTCTTCATTCTTCTTTGAAATGGATGGGGACTCTAGGTGCCCGCTAACCCTTATTCTCTACTTTGGTCACCTATCACCAATTGGTTTGTCGACTGGCCTCTTACCAAACCTTCCTTTCGAAGGTTGGGGTTGCTCCTTTGTCGATGTTGGAGCTTCCTTAGCCATCCCAATTTGTCTCTTGCATGTGGTTCTCGCATTTTTCCTCATGAACTCCTCCCAACTCCTACCCTGGCGGCTTAGGGTGTCCAACATAATGAGCTTGATGAGGCCATGGTTGGTGATGCATGTTTCTAGATGTTAAGCTGTTTTCACTGCCACGGCCATATGCTTGATGTTTCCCAGCAATAAGTAGGGAAGGTTTATCAGTTGTTGATGAAAAAGGTGGTTTACCAATGGAAAGTGGTAATTGAACACAATTGTTGCCCTTCCCTCATAGGTGATGTACTTGTGAGGTAAAGGGTGACATCAGCCCATGGCTGGGGAAGTGACAACCTATCAATCCCCCATCCTTTCTTCACCAGTTGCTCCTCTTCTTGGAGGAAATCCCCCTTCAAGGAAGGGTCATTGACTTTCTTGTTAAACCACCTCTTTCCATCCACTAGTAATTTCGTTACTCGGGCAATCACTTCCTCTGTAACTTCCAGCTACCCCTAACCTTCGTCTAGTTCCTCTCTAAATTCTTCGCAAATTCCATGGCGACTCCCCCATTTGATCCCTCCAACCTTTGGAAGAACTCAAACTAGCCTACATCCTTAAAAATATGACATGCTTCGAGGCAATTCTCCAAAGCCTCTGTCGACCCTGGATCATGCCAAATTGCTGCTCCACCCATCACTGCACAAATTCAATGTTTTTTTCCTTCCTTTAGAAGTCTCGGAGTAGTCGGAACACTACTTAGTTGTTACAACCTGCAACTATTCTTTTCCACTTCTCTAAGCACTCTAAATGGGGATGCAATGCTCCAGTAGGCCAAGATGGTAGGGTGGCACAGGTGAGAGTTTCAAATTAAGATCCACAATCATGGTTCATACTGCAAAGTAACGTTGCCTTGTTAATGCTAGGTTATGGGAGGTCTAGTCGAAGGTACACTTCCCTTTTTTGGTATGATATGTCATTAAGTGGAAATTATTACCAGATTATTGTGCCTTAATTGTGATTTATTTTTAAATAATTACAGGTCATGCAAAGGTCATGTTGCAATATGATTCCCCCCCCCCGGAGCTTAAATGTGACTATCGACCTCAGCCATCAAAGGGGAAAACGTGTTAAGTTGCCATAATTACCGAATAAAAACAGATAACAATATTACCTTTGTATGACGTCCCTTGGTGACGTGGGGCGCAGTCATTGGTGGCGAGACAAGTAACTCTAGTGACAAGAACCACGATGATGCCTATTGTCTTTTGCAATAAATATTTTATTTGAATTATTTCTAGAAGTCGTTAGTTGTTACAGGTGTAACAACCAAGACAACTATTATGTATTATTAATTTTTACAAAAACACAGAAAAACAAAGTCATGTAACAACTTTATCATAAAGTATGCTTTGAAATAACAAATGTTGTTACAGAATGTGTAACATCTACCACAAAGTGGTTTTCAACTACTATAGAAATTGTCTGTCTACGCCCAGAAAAGGTTTTCACAACCAAATTGTTTTATTATGTTTTTTTTTTTTGTAAGAGGTTTGAAGGTGTAACAACCGCCAACAATGGTTGATTTTCAATTGTTACACTTATTGGAGAAATTAGAATTTTTGCAGCACAGGGGGGTTTTCCCTTGTTCCTGTAATCTGAAGATCTAAATTTGTGACAATGTTGACGAATGAATCCCCTGAAGCAGGTTTGTGATATAACCAAAGACAGTGCCCATTTGTTATTATTGGTGTCCTCGCACTGTCAATGGTCACCAAATTTACGGTCTCATTGTCAAAGACTGCATCTACCTCATAGGGACATATCCATCTGGTGCATAGCTTACCCTTGAAGTCTTTAAATATTGAGTCATATAAGAGAGCCCAATCTCCTTTCTAGAACTTATTTTTCTTGATGAATCTGTCATGCCACTTAGCTCTATGCTGCTGGATAATCTATATTTGTTGGAAGCAGCTAACCGTTTCTCCTCCAATTCATTGAGTTGGTTCAATCTCTACTTTTGTGTTGTAGCCAGATCCAAATTTACCTGTAATGCTATTCTCAATGTCTTGATTTCAAACTCAAGAGGGAATAAGGGAATTTTTCCATACACAAGTTCATATGGTCATAATCCCGTGGTATTCCTCCATGTAGTCATGTATGCCCACAACACTTCTGGAAGTTTGTTGGCCCAATTCATTCGATGACTGGCCACAGTCTTGGTAAGGATCCCCTCAATGACTTTGTTAGTGCTTTCCACTTGGTCATTTGCTTGTGGATGTTAAGGTGTTGTGATTCGATGAAGGAATTTATATTTTTCAACCAACTTTTGGATCATATGGGATGTAAACTAGGGCCCTCCATCTATGACTATCTCCCTGGGTATACCAAATCGGACAAAGATGTCTTCATACAGAAAGTCTAAAACAATATGCTCCGTGGCTCTGGTTAGTGCCTTTGCCTCAACCCATTTCGTGACATAGCCAGTGCAGACCAAAATGTAAGATTTCTATCTAGATGATGGATTAATTGGTCCCAAAAAATCTAGGGCCCATTTCTCAAAAGGTTCTAAGATGATTTGGGGTTGTAACGACATCTCATCTGATTGCAGTGGTTGGCCCATCCTTTGGCAACTATTGCATCCCTTCACAAACTTCTTGGCATCCTGAAATATTGTTGGTCAATAATACCCTATCGAAAGGAATGCGTACCCTGTCCGCTTGTCTGCGAAGTGCCCTCCACAAGGTTCCTTGTGACAATATTTCAGGATGTCAAAGATTTCATCTTCTCTAACACAATGTCTGATCTGGAAATCTGGTCCAGTGTGATAGAGATTCCCATCTATCCATGTATAGGTAGCACTTTGTTGTATAATCTTTCTTTTCTCCTTGGCAGACAAATACCGTGGAAAC